>JBBMKC010254409.1:0-10171 GCA_037834085.1 Bipalium vagum | reverse complement strand
ATGGATACCCAGCCCTTGGTGAAGAGTCATTGTGGTCTCATCTATATTCTTGTTTCCGAAAAAATAACTAGTCGACTTACCGTTAGTCAGCTTCATTGTTATTTTTAGCTTGACCTCCTCCTCATAAATAAAGAATTCACATTCCATTATTATACTCTTTCCGTTGCTATTACAGTCGCTTGAGTGGTTTGTTTGTTTGTTTTTGTTTTTCTTTACATTGTCATTTTTGATCTTCGTAAATATGTATGTGTACATATATTTTCGTATCCTCTTTTGTATCCACTATTGTTCATGGATACTTATGAGTCAAGATCACTATTCGATTTCCTGATTGTCCCCAATGGCATCTGACTTGTTCGAATATATATTTCCGGATATTTGTAGGAGATATTTTTTATCACTCATTTCACACCAATCCATCAGTTTTTCGTGTTTTGACCTCTCAATAGAGATTTTTATCAGGGTAATCGGCGTATTTTCCAGGCATCTTAGCATTGATAAAAATTCTATAATTTACTCCTGGTTGTAAATCTTTAAACGCAAAACTTGTGCGCTCTTTCGTTAAATTGCCTTTTTGCATTCCTGTTGATATATTGGCGTGTATTATTCCATCGTAAATATAAGGGACTTGTAATAGTATCTGTTTACTTAACGGTACTATGTACAACGATTCACCACATATTGGTGGTTGAATCCATCCCTCGATTGTTGTTATTCGTTAAAAAAAACGAATTACATTTGAGGCAATAAGGAGAGATATTTCTGATATTTCGAAAAAGCTTCTAAACTTAAACAGAAAATCAAAAAATTACATAAAGAAATTACTTATAAGAAAAATGTATCCAAAGGAGAACATTTTTTCAAACTGCTGAATATTATAACATGACCAATTCTTTACTATCATTTAAACAATAAAATAGAAAATTATGATTCTGTTTTAAACTAATTAATGTTCCTTATTAAAAATCAGTTTTTCTGTAGAGTTTATTGTTTTCAATATCTTTTGAGTTAGATGTTCATATAAAACGTTGATCATATTAAGCAAGATTCATTTTGAACAGATTTGACTGGTCAATTTTTGTTGTATCAGTCAGAAACAGTAAAAAATCAAATATAAGCAGCAATATTTCTAAGAAGTACAATGGATCAGTTTTGAAAATAATAATAATATTATTCAAAAAGATTTTTGTGAGAAGAAAATTTTAGCCTAAAAATCAAGAAAGATCCCACAAATTGTGTACAAAAACTCCAGATAAAATTATAACGAGATCAATAGAAGAAGGATAAGATATTATCAACCAGGATTTCAGATAATCAAAAATATAAATCATTTGGAAAATAGAACAAAAAATTGATCTTCAGTAAAACAAAACAAACCGTTTAGAATTTGTAACAATAAAGATAAAATTGACAATTATTATTGAGCAAAATTAAAAATTTTACAACAAACTGTTTCAGAAACGAAAGAGGAGGACAAATCTTTTACAGGAAAATCCTTTCTCCTTGAAACAAAGCCAATTTTTTGTTTAAACTCAATACACAATCTTGCACCTATACATACACTATGGAAGTCTGCTATTTTATCCCATTTCAGAATAAATAAAAAATCAATTTTTATTTGATTATATTCCCCTAGTTTCTATAACCTTTGGCTTCATTAAATTCTGAACCACTTTCTATTGCAATCGAGATCATTTGATGAATGAATAACCTGAACAAATTATTTACAGATCAAAATATAAAGCAAAACTTTATTGTGAAATAAAATGCTTTATTGTCCTTTGGAAAATGACCAAGATCCCCCAATACCTGCTTTATGATCTTTGGAGCCTTCAGGAATTGCAAAAATTCCCAAGGAATTGTTTCACAAATTGAAAGGTCTGACTTGTTTGTCAAACCAGACTTCTTCTTATATGTTTATTTGTTTCATATAAAAATAGACCATCGAATTGACCTTTAAAACAATATTATAAAAACACTCGTGTTGAAAAGGTTTCAATCGTTTCAATGAACTTATTTATTATACAAATAATAATGATAGTTTGGCAAATACAACACGTATAAACTTTGACATTGTATAGCGGCGTCCCTATTTGGTTGTAATGAAAATCAGTTTTCAAATCTTTTTCCAAAATATAACAATATTGACAAATATAAATAAAATATATAATAACAGTGGGTGACATGCAATAAGTCTTGACTACTCCTTACAGTAGAATACACAGTTAATCTCCGATATGTAACACATACCATACAATATCGAGGGAAGACAATGTTAATACGTGCAATTAACACAACAATTTGCCGTAGGGTTTGGTGAGGAATTCAATCAATGGTCTTGGGACAAAAGCAGTGGGAAAATAAAGCAGAAATTAATATGGGAAATGATTTTCCTTCAACTGTGTAAAAACAAAACATCCCTCTTCACAGCTTTCGTACGTGTTTTTTCTTCGTCGTTTTTCATTGTGTTGTATTAGAAACAGATCTCAGTCGTTTGTAGGTCCCTTGTCATGTGTACATTCTCACGTTTCTCTTTCTTAAACTGGATATGTATCTATTTTTTGATAACTTTCAGAAAATTTTTCCGTGATAGATTTCTACACAATACTGTTTCGGGTCGGTTAAAATATTCCACAATTCGTTTCGATAGATTTTCCCATGTTCACTTGCATCCCAAGACCCACTATTAGGCAATCACAAATGTTACCAAATAAACAATAATCACAGTTGCATTTGACCAGGGGCACTATTTTCAACTAATGGAGTTGCCTAGTTTAAAATTGTAAATAATGATAATAAATCTATGTTTCAGAAGCGACACTAACAAAACTTGATATATTTATTTGTTTAAATTAATTGCAATTATATGTCCGACTTTGACTTCCGGAAGTTCAAGATATGTTGAATATCAAACTTTTAACTCAGTCCAGTTATAAAAAAATCTAAATTGTATCGTTAAATGCCTTAGTGATTCCGTTAGTGATTTGATTTAACGATTAAAAAATAAATAAATAGTCAAATTTAAACAAAAAAATCTCTAAACTCGTCATACGAAAACGAAAGACGTTTCACAACAAATCCGGGCATTATGTTAAAATGAGATGAAAAGTATTAATGAGATCGAAAAAGTATTTCACATCAACAACATAATCCAAGCTTGGAACGAGGCCAATTTTTTTTTGCAGAAACAAACCAAACAATTTTCTAATGAAATTTTAAGAAGAAAAACTATGGGAAAAAATCTGTGCAGAACGATGTAATTATTGAATAAAGTAATTAATTTTTAATTGGAATTCGATTACTCAATTAATTACACAACAGCGCCAAAGTATTTTCTTATTCATTTAAACAACCTTTCCAATTTCACTGAAATTTTCAATCATTAACGAGAGAGAATGATTTTTCTCTCTTTTTAACTGTTTTAATTTCCTTTTTATTCTCAACAAACGAAAATTTCTCAAAAAAACTTTTAATATTGAAAATCTAACAGAAAATAATGATAATAATTTCTAAAGATCAATACAACAGACTCATTCATCTTTTTGAGCAAACACAAAAATCAAACCGTCGAATAAAACGATACGTTTATTATGAAAGAAAAAAAATAATGTCTCTCTGATCTTAATGGAAATAATCATCTTCTCAGAAGAACTGGAATCCTGGATAAATATTTTTCTGGTCTCTGGTCTGATTGAAAGGTCTTGGTGGTCTCTGTAGGTTTGGAAAGGTTTTCGTTTTGTGTTCTTTTTACTGTTTCATTTTTCGCTGAATGCTTTCGTCCTCTGGTCATTATTTCTTCTGAATATCTTTTGATATCTGAAATCGTTATTTTTCCCTCATTTTCGAATGATCTGGAAATCGTTAACAGCTTCCTGGGCAGTTGAGATTCAGTAGAAACCCTTGTCTTTATAATAGGTCGTGTATCATGTTTAACATGATCACATTCATCATTCTGATTGGGAATCGAATTCTAATTTGCAGTCAATATTGAATTTATTAATGGAAAACTAACAACTTGGCTTTCCTTTGTCATTGGTGATTCTTGGCCGATAATTTTGAGATCCGCCGGACAAGTAACACTTAGTTTCAGAGGTCCTTTAATGGGCGGACTTATAATTGGCTTATGGCACCCTATTAAGAAATTTTTTATTAACTTCGTTGCAAGCAGCAAATTAAGATGTTAGCCAGCCTATTATATAAAAATAAGGAAATGATCCAGCTAATCTACCTTATACCATACACAAATGCCATCCTTCGAAACATCTATTTTCTTGGAAGACGAAATAAATCCAGTCTCTCATTCCGTTAATTCATGATCCACTTCCAAACCCTTAATACGTCGGTCTCAAATTGTGACAAATTACCAAATTCATTTTGAAACTCAATAACACTTGGCAGGCGGCACTTTTTATTAACACAATTCATACTTCAACTTATCACGTCATTTTTACTGACAGAATTTACGATAACATATGGTCTGTGTAGTATTAATAAAGATCAATTCGTACTTTAATGAAAATGTGACTTATGTTTTTATGAAAAAAACAACAACCCACGGGAGTCAGCATTGAATCTCATTCCAGCACATTTTCATTCACACAATTATCCAACGCCTCTCCACAGTCCACCTAACATGATGTTCTTAACACCAAACTCCGACTTAAGAAGGTATGGCCAGAGATGATCGTTTTTATGATCGATTTTTTAATCAAAACTTATTCCTTTTTAATCAATAATAATAAAAATAATCGAAAAAAAAAACCAGGTCAACTTTCGATCAGTAATGATGTTTGACACCATTTGAACAAGAGACCCCTCCATATATAATGACATGATTGATAAAGTAAAAATTTATAATTGAATATTATTTGCATAATGTTATTAATGAAGAATGTTCAAAAGCTGTGGGTCCAAGTAAGATAAAACCAAAAAAAATTGTCAAAATAATGTCAAAGTCAAACAATGTACGTGAATTAATTGATTTTCTCTTCAAAATCCATGGTTATTGAAACAGTGCCTATTAATTAGCTCAATAAACCATTGTCCGCTGATGGTCATTATTGCAACAATTATCTTTCTCATCAGGTATCAGATCTTATGTTAATCTTATTATCAAACCATAATGAATGCTGTAAAAGAAAATTTTGTTCTCATTTATCAGCCATCAGGGTTCCTGACCTGGTCACCATTTGGTACCTTAATTACGATTTAATGAAACTCTAACAAAACAATAAAGGTTCTATCCATCAACACTGATTACAGCCTATGTTATGAAATTCATAAAATAAACTGTACAAAGGTGCACAGATGAGCGGATTCAGCGTTGAAAACGGTTTGGTTTGGCTGTAAATTTGTACTACTAAACATAGCAATGCTTGGATAATACATGGCAGCCCTTAATATAAATATTCACTTTTTTTCGAAAATTTAATATATAATTTAATATCTATTCCCTACTAAGATAAGTGGTCTTTATTAAAGGTAAGTCACCCATGATCATTTCATTAAAAACCAGTTGGGATTCAGAACTCACGTTCATTACAAAACCTGTAACCAGTCACACAACCTAATCTTAAAAATATTGATCTCCCTTTCCCTACGAGCTGTCCTGGCTTAATTAGGCCCCAAGTCACTCTTCCCAGAGAGTGGGGACTTTAGACAATTATTAGTAGGGTTTTAAAAAAAATCTCTTCCTTTTTTAATTGGACTTGAGAAAAACTCAAACAAAAAATCAATAAAACGACATTACCATTTTTGTCTTTCCTGCAGTGATCGTGCTTTCTCAGAAAATTATTCAATGTGTCCCAACCCCCTCCAACCCGCACCATGACATAATTTCTCAATATCTGCAAATGAACAATATAAAAAATCATTGTCTACCAGAAAACTGTACTTACTCTGACAAAAATGTGAGCTTTTTTATCACCCCATTGGTATCTGCCTTCGCTGATTCGTTTCATGGGAAACGTTTCGCTACAGGTGCACTCGCTGAGAATCTCTCTGACCTGAATAACATAAAAGCGTAAATAATAATATATTTATATAGTGAAAGGTCAACAAAATAATTAGTCCTAAACATCCAACTGCCATCATCTGACATATGCATAACACAAATTTAAATATTAATCAATAAATGTTCACATTTGACGATTAATAATCAATATAAGCCTATGCAAATGATGACAATACAGTCATCAATAATTTACTTTTTTCGAATCTCAACCATCAAACCCTTCATCATATTTTGATGCTTGCAAATTAAACAATAATTATAAGACATCAAGAAAGGTTTCTTCTGCTTACTCACGGTTAAAGGTATCAAAAAAGCAACGTAAAAAACCAAAACCATTTACCATTTCATCTAAAGATTTCATGTCACATTTTTCTCGATATTTTTTCTCCCGTATAAAGTTTGTTTTGTCGAAACAATCGTAAATTTTCACTCGACCCACTGGCTTGAAGGCTTTGTATTTTGGAATTGTGTACTGTGACCCGTGTGAGTTGATTGATTCGTTATCCGAGTTGTCAACTTTAAGACTGTGGGGTACATATTTCCCAGAAGGGCAATTGTCATAGTTCAGAAAAGGTGGCTCGAGATCTTTAGGAGAGAGATCATAGTTGCAATCGTTTACGGATTGTGATTTGATTTTAAGATCGGCAATGTTAGAAGATTCTTGAGAAAATCGCCGATCAGGTAACAGTCTCGGTATGCATTTTTTTCTCAATGTTACATTACGAAATTGTTCGTCATTGTCTACATGATCTGAATTGTTGTCGTTTTCTTGTTTTGACAATTTGTTTTTATCTTCTACACTAAACCCCGCTCTGTTCTTTCTTAATGTAACATTACAAAACCTGTCACCCTCACCATCTATGTCAGTTTCCTTGGGATCGCTCTCATGCCCAGAAAACCAGCCAGCACTGTGTTTAGAACAATCTGGTGTAACTGGTGTGGTTGCATCATTGACAATCTCTTTATCGATTTCTTCTTCCATTTGAATGATATCGGGAACTTCCATTTCAAATAATCTTCCGATCCTGGCCACCTCTAACAAGCAAACAACAACGTTTCGAAGGTTCTTGTTCATAATCAAATCTTCAGTCTCAAAAGTTAAACAATGCGGTATATTGAAATCACGACACCAGTGAATGAAATTGGCAACATTATCCCGTTTATGGAAAGCATTCATTTTCTTTGTGAAATCTACGACAACAAAGGTCGGCGACTGTTTGGGCACTCTCAGTTTTTGATTACCTATTTTCATTGGCAAAGTTCGATTAGATATATTTTCCGTAATAAGATAATTTTCCGCCAAATACTGAACGACCCCGGCATGTTTGTTGAGAATAATTCCGTCTTCGATTTGCAGGAAAAACTGTGACGGAATCATCTGGTTACCGTTTTCCAATTTATAAAGAAAATTGAACCAGTCACACAAATCTTCCACCATGGCTTCAATGAATTCGTCTTTGCTCATCATCTGTGACGATGGTCTCACCTCATTCAACGAAGCCTTCCATTGAAATTCCAAAGGCAATTGTTCGTTTGGCAACATTTGTTCGGTCATTGAAAATCGTTTTTGCATCAATCTTCTCGTTGGAGACTTGTCGTTATCACCTATCACGATCGCTGAATTGGAAAACGATAAATCACGGATCAAACAAATGGAAAATAATTACAGTTTCGTTTCCGTTTAGGATCCATTAAAAAATATAAATAAAATAAATAAGAAATAAAATGACTGAGAACTTAAATCAATAATCATAAGGTCAGCTAATTGACAGTTGACTTTAAAGTGACTCAATTCTCTTTCTATAACATAGTTCAATGAAATGGTTGTTTATTTATAAATATTGGTACAAAAACAATTAATGTTTGTCTTGAAATTGTAATTGATTATAATAATAAAAATGATAATAAAAAAATAAAAAATAATAATAAATGATTACCAAATAAGTTGAAAATTAGAAAATATTTATTAAAAAAACAAATTTAATAATTTAAATTAAAAAAAATTTATTATTAAAAAAAGATTTTAAAATCAAAACAATCCATACCCGTTATGAAACCGATCAGCAAATTTTCATCAACAATAAAAATTTTTCATATTTTTCGACGATACAACAGAGATTTATGAATTGTTAAATGCACGGCTGACAAACAATTAATCAAGATTTGCTTAAATTAGATGCATATTGTTCCAAAAACGGCTTGTATTTTTTGTATTATCATCAAACTCTGATTTTTTTCTTTAAAATGGAAATTATTAAAATTTATTATTTATTATTCTATATAAATATTATCTTTGACTTTTCTTGTTTAATGTAAAATTTTTATTGTCATTTTAAAATGGAATTTATTTTTTACAAATTAAATTAAAGTTAAATTTTTTCATTAAAAAAAATATTTTAATCTTTTATTGAAAAAAGAAATCCGATCTTAAATAATTTGTTAAATAAAATTTTTCAATAATTAAATGCGTTGATTTTTAATCGTTAACTGTTGTGTTTAAATATATTAAAATTATTATTTTCAAATCAGTACGAATTTGAAAATCTTATAGAATATCATTATTTGATAAAAATAGATTTTCAGTTTTGACAATAATTATTACATTATTTGATTGATATATTTTTTATTATTTTAATGTGAATAAAATTTCAGATTAACAATTGAATATGTCGAGAACAACATCGCACTGCGCGTGCCGAATCTCTCAATCTTTCAATGATGAAAACAGTGAGAAATTTAATTCACAGATCTATTCAGTCTTGCCAAATTGTACCAACAACGTTGAGATCTATCTGGAAAACAATAAACTGCCATCTAACAATGATAATATTCACAATACTTTCTCCAAAAGTAAATACATGAGTTCCAACCAGAACTATGAGAATATTGACTACTATACAAGTGGGCTGTTTCGACCACATTCGTGTCCCGCTGAGAAGAACAATGGAATCTCGGATAAAGTCCAAGATTCTGTTGAACTCTATCAAGAATCTACTGTGAAGAACAACAAGACCTATTTACAGCACAACAATATCAAGCCGGAAGAGAAGTGTTCGAGAAAACATTCAAAGTCAAATGTTAAAATTGACTCGAAAAACATTAATATCAATCTGGCAAAGGGAGAGGACAGTTTACCTTTACATAAGAACAATTTGGATCCGAAACAACCCGACTACAATACCGGGATGCAATTCTACATGAACAATACCCACGTTCCCATTCCGTATAAAGTCAATGGAGAGAAACACCGGTCACTGGGCCAATTGACGAGCAATGAAAAAAATCTGAAACAAAACAATCTGAAAAAGCCCTCATGCGGCCTGAAATACATCATATTCCAAAAACTGTCCATCATGACCCATTTTCTGACGGGAACGAAAATCAAAAAGACCTCATTGAAAACAAAACATGACAATTTGTCTGACGAGAATCTGCTTCACGGAAAGCATCTAAAATCGAAACGGTCGAAAAGTTCTCACAGCTTAAAACACAAATCGAACCGTGTAATTTGTAATGAGTGCGATAATATTTGTAACTTAAATTCGTTAAAGAAACAATGGAAACCTAAATTGTCCAAAGCCAAATTGTCTGATGCATCTCTCAGTTCTTCAGGTTCAATCGACGCTCACGCCGGATCTCCCATTACCAGTACTACTACCGTCTGTGGTAATGTCTTTTCTAACGGCTCCAATACCCTGGCTTCTCATACATTTTGTCATTGGTCGAAAAGTAAATGGAAGAATGAAGACAAAGAAGACGGGAATAAAACCAAAGAACCAAAGGTTATTGATCATCATATAAATTGTGTTTAAAATGGATTAAATCGTTTTGATAATATAAAAATAACGTGAAACTTGAATCAGTTCAGTTTCGATCGAAACGCAATGTTTGGTCAAAATTGAACAGGGTTCCAATTAGTGGAGGCAGGTTTCAGATTGAGAGATTAATTAGAACTTTATTTCGTTCATAATAGGAAAATATAGTTAATGAGTTTTATAATTACAGAGTTTGATCGGCTTCATCGTGTAATTAGGATTTATTAATTAATTTTTTTATTGATTTATTCACAAAATTAGGGTTTTATTGATTTATTATTATTATTATTATTATTATTATTATTATTATTATTATTATTATTATTATTATTATTATTATTAT
>JBBMKC010254398.1:0-10171 GCA_037834085.1 Bipalium vagum | reverse complement strand
TGTTTCATGAAAATATATATTTGAATAAATTTTGTATTCATTTAATAAAAGGCGTATATTCGAAAAATAAAAATATTATTATATTTACTTTTTTTAAAAAACAATTTTTTCATCCTTAGTACATTAATTTTAAAGTACTTTATTCACAACTGAAGTTGATTTTATTGTTAAAGGCAGATTTTTTCAATATTCCATATTGGGAAATCATCATATTCACATGAAAAATCTTTCTCTGTGACTTTGTCACTAAGTTTTTAAAAAATATATTCTTTTATTCGGACGTAATTTTAACAAGAAAAGATTGATATCTTTTCCCAATAATTATCATCAATATATCAATTATGTTTAGGAATTAATCAATAAGAGTCCTTCCTATATTTTTATTTCTAAATTTCCCTTAATCTCATTTTTATATACTTAACTCTCTTTTTGCACAACAAAGTTGCTAGTGTTACAAGTTTGCTTCTATTATGTTCAAGTTTATTTAAGACAGGTTAATGAAATTTATCTAAATCTATAGCTAAAGTTATTTTGCTTTTAATTGATTTAATTTTGTTTTTCAAATTAGCTATTTTTTCAATTTTTTTCTCATTTTGAATCTTTTACTTTTCCATTATGTTTTCATAAATCTTATAAAACATTTCTTCAATCACAAAATATTTTATTTTTATTTTTTCTAATTGATCAATAAGAGGATTAGGAAAAACATTGTTATTAGAAAAACGAACATTTATTGTTATCTAACTTTGAATATTAAACTTTTTTCATAAATTAAAGAACATGGATTTTCCTCTTCTTTTTCATACTTATTAAAATATGGATGCAATGTATCTTGAAAACTGATTCAATGTCTTCTGTATTCTTTTCAGAATTTTGAATTTTTAAAAAAATAAAATCACGTAATATAACAGTATATTGTATATTTGGATAATGTTTAAAAACTTCAATCGATTTCATTTCATTCTAATTTTTGTAAATCATTTGATAATTAGAAGTTCATAATCTTTATTTCTCGTAGTATATTAAATTTAAAAGTAAAAAGTTTTATTACATGTTAATTTACAAATATTTTTTTTTAGAATTATAATAAAAATATGAATCAACAACAAACACTGTATCCGTTGTTCGATTTAAATGCTACAACACGCCCAATTTTTTTCCCTATCAAATTCAAAAATATTTATATAAATATTACACCAACCAAAAATCTGATATTTTTTCAAAATTAACATTTTATATACTAGGAAGCAAAAATTTTTAGCATCCGTAAAAATCATTGTATTATGTATTGTATTAAGTTTAAAATGATATAAACTATAAATATTAATTGACTAAAGAATTTTTTACTCAGGTAAATTTTTGCTTACGTTTTTCTAAATTTTTTCCTATTTGTTTTCTAATTTTGGAAATTATGTGATTCCATTAAACAGGAGTTTCCAGAGTTCTTCACTGAACGCTCTGAACAGTCACTGTTACCTCACAAGCGTCAGGGATATACTCTCTCTTCTCCTATATCATATTTGACAAATACTGAAACCGTAAGTTAATCTCGAATTTGTTTAACTGAGGTAAGTAATTAATCCTCATTCTATAATCTCTCTTTAATCAAGCCTCGCTATCTCTATTATTTTAGCTTTCATAATGAATTTTATTATTTCTTTAGAAGTGTGATTTGGAATATTATTTCAATCATATATCATTTAAATATTTGCAACGTCTATCTTTAAAATCTTTAGATAAATATTTTACGTCATGTTTGATTATTGCTTGATTAATTCCATTTGATGAATTTAATTTAATTTTTTTCTGATTTTATAATTTTAAAATCTTTTATCTATAATTGTACCTGGTAAAGTAAATTGTTACACTTGTCTTATTAAAAGATTTTAAACGTAATTCACCACGATATTTTCTAGTTGTAAATTTATTTAAAAAATCGATATTTTTCTTAAACAACTTTTATTTTATCATTGGCCGCTGTCAGTATTTTCTAGTTTATTTTTTTCATATTTGAACGAATCTTCATAATGACTTACTTTTTGAAAAACATGTTTAACAAAATTCACGATACTATTTTTCAGCAGAAACTTCTAGTTTCAAAATCGAAGTCTTTACTTTTTACAATAAAATTAAAAAGTTTTGGATTCTTTACCGTTTTCAATATAATCAATTTTCACTAAAAAAATTAAATATTTAAAATTTTTATGAAAATTACAATTTAAAATTAATATTGAATCAGCTTTCAGAAAATTATATTTAGTGATTTTATTTAATATCTTAAAAATTTTTTTAATTTAGTTACAATATTATAATGAAAACTTTTATAGATTATAGTTATAGCTTCAACAAATAAAACATGCAATATATGCTCATCAGATATTCCAAATAAAATTATGGTTCAAAATTCAATAAATCATTCAGACAGTAATAAAAAATTACCATAGTGGCAATCCTGATGATAGATAAACAGGTTGAATTTCGTAAACATCTTTTTAAAATGAACCATAAAAAAAATTTAATTTCATGGAAACATCTCTGATTAATTTTTAGTTTACTAACCAATTGTAAAAATTTTTTTAGTAAAAAAGATTAATATTTCTAAGAAATGCATCCTTATTTTTTACTTTAATAGAATATCAAGTGAAAAAACCAAATCATAATACTTATAACAAAAAATATCAGTTCTCTCCAAAAAATATTTTTATTAAATGATAAAAAAACTTCAAAAAGCGTTTATGATTTATTAAATATTATAATTACTCATTAAAACATTTTATACATAATGATAACAATTAGAACTAATACTGATCTAAACATTCTCTTTGTAATTAATACATTTTCATTAAATATTTAAATAAAAAAAATTACTGACAATAAGTCATCATTATTAAGTTTCAAAGGAAAATATTTCAAATCATTTTCTACCTAAAAGAAATCAAAAAGAACGAACACTATATCCTTTTTTTCAACTTGTATTGGTTAGTTGCAACTCTTTTTCCAGAATATCTACAAGCCTAAATAAATAAATAAAAATATTTTTTAATAGTGCTTAAAATTTGAAAAAATTAGTACTCTATTAAAAATTGATATTGTGACTGAAGATTGATTTATAACAAAAGTTAATTTAAAATTTGATTAATTTATAAATAGAGAATTTGAATTTTGATTTTAAGGACATAACGATGACTTCTAGTAAAAGTGATTTGATTCGATTTTAAATTAGTGAAAATTATTTGATTTTAAAGACATTAAAAAGAAAATCTGATTTTTTGAATCACAGAGACTAGACGATATTCTAGAAAAATAGACTATCAATTGAAAAATAATTAAAGTTAATTATAGATTGAAAAATAAATTGGTATTCTAATTCGAGAGTAAATTTGATCTGAAAGTGATTTTTAATCAAACTGTTAAAGTTGATTTGACCTTTGATTTATAATGGAAGATACTTTTAACAATAAATATCAACGGGTTCTTTATTAAGCCTGGGCAATCTTCGTGATACTCGAACCTAGGTCAATATCAAATTATAGGGTTTCGTGTTATTTTTGTTCTTTTCAGCCTTTTAATTCGTTAAATACAGATTTAGTTCTTTTACATTCTTTTGTAGTCTATAAATAGAGGAGATAGTATCAAAATAGGTACTACTGATTATTTGAAATTAAATAGAACCAATAGTCTTGATCATTCATTGAATTTCGTTATAAGAAAAAGAAAAGATCAATGTTGAAGAATTTAGTATGATAATGGGGGAATTTTCATAAAAATAAGAAATATCTACGAATCATTAATAATAAGAAAGCTAGAGATTAAGATTTAGAGACAAGTTTAAAAATCAACGAGTATAACATATCTACAATGTAAACAAGTTTCATTAAAAAGAGTTGCAAAAAATATGAAATATTAATATTACTGACTAACTAAGAACTTATAAGATGTTTTTAATTGTTAAAATTTAAAAAATAATGATAATAATACAATTATCATGTATAATATTCATATACTATTAGATGAAAAAATTACTTGCGTAATCTGAAATTTAAATTTCTTGCTGATTTATATTCCTTTATTGTGTCATCTTGAATTTTTCTTTTAATATCGAGATTTCTTATGGATTGACCAAAATAAAGCTCCTGCCAAATCTCTATGTGTTGTGGTAAAACAGGAGGCCAACAAACATAATTTCCAGTGTCTTTTCCAGCAGGGTCATACAAACGATTTATAAATTGACATAGAACTTCATTTTGATTAATATATGACCTATTGCAAAAAATTATTTGTAGAAAATTACTATTGGAAATACTGACCACAAGCTTGTTGTTTCAGTTGGAATTTTGTGTTCTTCTCGATGTTGAGCATTGTTTCCAATAAACGTTCCTGATAAACAAGGAATTAATTAATCATTAATTTTTATATTTAAACCTTTTAGTTGATTTAGTAAAATCAGAAAAATATTTTAAAAAATAATTTTTTAATTACCACCTCTAAATTATAAAAAGTGGATTTTGATTTTTAAAAAACAAAATTGAATTTATCATTTGCTTTTTTAACATTAAATAATGCAAAAATATTTCAAAAAAATGCATTTGGTTTCCATAATGATGACATTATACCAACAGTTTCAAACAAGACGCGTTGGTTGAAAAATGTTTTCATTCAAATAAATAATGCTCGTCAACATGTTGATAAAAGCAATGTTCAAAAGTTAAATGACTTTGGGACACTATAATTCTAAAAATCACTATTCGAATCAGCCGGAGTTTTTCATTCTTTAAGTAAGCGATGCCAAAAAGCCATGTTCAACAATTTGGGTGAATTTTGGGTCGTGCTACAAGCCAAATTGTTGTCTACCAAAGAAGTATTTAACAATATTTATCTATGTGAAATTAAATAATCGAATAAGAATGAACTTTTAAAGTTTGAAGACTTTAGAAATAACCAAAATAATCAAATCCACAATATAGAATATCCTTTTCAACTTTTAAACCAAGAAAAACCTAGATTTTCAATATTAAAAAAAAAAGCAATTAAACGAAAATGTATTCTGAATAGCAATATATGTATTTGTTGATGAATAAATATGTAAGCAGGTAAAGGCTTTACAACAAGAAAACACTAAAATTAAGCACAAGGCCGAAAGATAATGAGGATATAATGTCAATTTAGTTGGTTTATTGAAATTTGGTTAAAAATTAAAATCTATCTTTTTGTTTGAGAAAAGAACATTAAAAATTAACGAAAATGGCACTAGTTTTTCAGAAAACATTTCAACGAATAAATTGCATCAATTTCTAAAGAAATTTCTACCTCATTCTTCATAAAATCCGATTACGAATGTCAACAGAGCATTGATTAATGGGTAAATATCTTAGCTCTTTTACAATACGTTGCGATTGAAGAATTTTAGAAATAAAATAAGACCGTACACCAATGATATAATGGAGCAATTGAAGTGGAATGATCAATGTCTTTTAATGTGGTGGACACATTGATTATTAAATGTAGTGATTTTATTAATTTTTTCTATTATTAAACTTAATAAACCACTATCTTGTGTGAAATTTCATGTCCCAATTAATTTGCATAGCACTGCATAATTTTTGTAAAAATACATTACTTTTGAAATAAAATCTACTAATGCCTATGAATTAAAATATATTAATAATTATTAATTGCTAAATAAAACAAAGCTAACTACTGGTGACACAAAATGAAATAAGAATAAAGGATTTAAAAACTTTAAAATTGTAAGATATTAACAATAAAGACTAAGTCATTTTAAATTTTACTTTACATCAAAACTTACAAGATTTCAAATCATAATTAATTTAAACTATCAATAATAACATTTTAACTAAGGTAATTGTCATTTTCAGAATTAAATTCTTAGAATTGGTGGTTGGTAAAAGATTAGTTTTTACTAATTATTTTTCAAGTTACATCCTTTACTCTCCTTAACTATTTTCAAAAAAACTGTACATATTAATATTGCTTTTATGTTGTAATATTTAATTATCGATTTAACATTTGATTGATTAAATTAACCCAAGGGGGAATTTGTAGAGCATATTTATATGATTTCATGATATCTCAAACTAATAAGGGCACTTAACTGAATATTAAGCAAGCTCAAAGAAGTAAAAATAGAGTAAAGAAATTAATATTTCAGAATAAAGGAATATAAAATATTTTACAATGACAAGTGGTTGAAAATTGGTTAAAGTAGTTTAGATTGAAACAGTGGTTTTGGGGTAGACCATGTAAGAAACCAATTCGTTTTTCTAGTCAAAAGAACATAAAAATAAGAGATACAAAATGATTTAGTAATTCTACATTATTAAAAATCAAATATATAATTTAATATTTTTCCTTCCTTGTTAGATGTATAGGTATGACTTCGCCGTTTTTCAGAGTTTATATAAAAAAATAAAATGAATAACAAATGAAAATATTTATAAATAAGTAACTTACATCGTTTATTTTTTTTGAAACTGTGCGCAAATTTTGAATTCCCTCAGAAAAATTGATGCTCCGAACAAATCAAATACGCTAGCCATTTTTAACATCTTCATAATTCTTGGAGCTATGCTCAGACGGACCACGTGCAATCGAGCGAAAAAGTGGTAATCCGACGGATCAATGTCCACTTATCACGGCGGATAATACTCCACTTAATACTTCAAAATTCAGCTTTTTAGTTTTTATTTCACAATTTTGATAACACGAGGCCGGTCGTTATGAAGCAATATTCCTTTCACAGAATTTCTGTAACAGTTTCAGTAGTTCATAGTAAATAATACAGTTGTGATCCCGCCACACAAACAATAAACTTTGTCAATTAAAAATGAGTTTGCGGTTGAAGTTGTTGACTGGCCTGGATTAACCATCATCCCTTATGACAAAGCTTGTGTCATCTCTAGTGATGTTACAATGGAGGAAAGGCTTTCTTTTATTCTTCTCAAGCAAAATTTCTCAAAATTTTTTTCTAGGTTGTCAAATAACGCTTTTTTGTGGTCTTCCACACACTATCATTTACATTAAAATTACAGGTTTCGAATCCTTGAATTCATTGTTGATATGTTCTTTCGGTTAAAACATAGTTGTCATAAGCTTCTAATAGCATCCATAGCACTTTTCTTGAAATTAAATATAAAAAGCAATACTTCCCGCAAATGGTTTTTTCAGACTGAAATGTCTTGATTTAAAATTTAAAATTTAAAATTATACATAGTAATTTTTATTTTACATATCACTTAAACTGCACTACAGATAAACAATTATTTTGATATATTTTTTTTGTTAAATTTAAATTTTTGTTAATTATGCAACGGCGGAGTCATACCTGTACATTTAATACATATTTAGTGCCAGCGTATTGCAAATTTTTTTAAAGTATGCCACTTCTTTCTTAACTTATTCAAAAATCAAGAAATCATCAATTACATTTTCAAAGAAATTACTTCAGAAATCTTAATTTCTATGCAATCATACATTAAAAAATTGAAATTCGTTTATTCGCGGAGATACGTAAATTGTAAGGAATCTTATTTTTAATCAATAAAAGTATTTCTGCCTCAGATTTTAAATAAATATCGGAAGATAATATTCTACAGAAAAAAATCAGTACACATGTTAAAATAACTAAATAAGAAAAATCAATACAAAATCTTATCAATAACTTAATGAGATAATGTTAATCTATAAGGTCAGAAAATTTTAAAGTAGCAGCAAAAATCAAAATGCGAATTCCTACTTCCAAAAAGTAAATTTTAATATAAATACTGATAATTTTTGTTTTTGTTATTTATAATAATTATTTAATAATAAAGTTTAGTTTTATTATATCAACTTGATCTTTGTCCATTATTAATAATAATACGCACAATATTTATAGAATTTTCAAATTGATTATAATAAATGCAGACAAAAAATCTAAAGTAAGCAACTTTTAAATTTACCATGTTTCTAAATAAATATTTCATAATTATTGATTTTTGTAAACATTTAAGGAACTGATCTTAATGAATTATTAGATATTAAATAAACTCATTACAAAAAATGGAAATAAAGAAATTGTCGTACTCCACCGGTATAAGAATATTCCTAAAAAACATGATCATGTTCATAGAGTAAAATCATTTTTTTATTATTCTATACTTATTTCATTCAAGTAATTGTAAATAAAAAATCTAAGGGTTTGATTTAAACAACGGTAAATATATAATATAGGTTACATTTTTTATGCATGAAAATTGCACTAAATTTAGAAATAAAAAAGTATTCAATTAACTAGTTCCCAACCCAATATTATATTTACGAAATTTGCTAATGGGATTTGTTTCAATCAAATTTTTCAAATCAGAATAAATAACAAATTAATAAAAATATCTATTATTGCAAATTCCGACAATTAAAGTTTAAAAATTGAATGACCAATACTTTATATTTAGTTTTGATGTTATAAAGGCATTATAAATACTATTTGATTATGATGTTAAAATTTAAAAGAAACTTCAAAACCGGTTTCTTGATATGACATGAAATCTCAGCAAGTCTGTATGATTATTGATACAAAAACTTCGTTTAAAATCCATATGAAGGCGATGTCTATGAATTACATAAATTAGCTAACACAAAAAATCTGTATTCGTAATTATTTATTTTAAAGCTTTCATATTTTACATAATGACATTGATTATATATTTAGCTTGCAAAAATTATAAATTTGCACCATACCTAACATTCTATAATAGTAAAAAAGAGATGAGTAGAGATTAAGATAAAGTAAATGCTATTTAAAGTTATAATACAACCAATTCATGTTACAACGGATAGTTGTTCATGATAGATATTTTTACCCAGGTTCCTTTTACTAAAATAAATTTAAAATATTTATTTACATCTCATTCTTTACAATAAATGTGTTTAGTGTAAGATATATTCAGTACAAAAGCAATATGTCATGCTTTTACTGCTTATATCGGTTTGGACGTTTGAGATATACGCAATAAGGCTAAGACGGTGGAAGGCAGAAGAAAAAATGTGACACAGACGACCATTTGAGAAAAAGCCACCCCCATCTCATTTACATCAAAGATTTGGGTTTTCAATGTTGTTCTCCAATAACTTATATATTCGACGATATGACAATCAAGTTTTCTAGTTCATATTTTAAAATTCTGTAAATTTTCAGTCAGAAAATTTAGAAGCATCTAGAGTTTCCAAATTACATGTTTATTAGTAAGAAATTTCTAAAGTAAAAAAAGGAAAATTAAATTAGGCAATGTCAGGTGAATATGGAAAACTTGCAGTCAGAATTCAATAATCTTTTACGAATAATTAATGTAAATATGTAATCTAGAGTTATAAAATTTGGAAAAAACCTCTTGTTTTTTGTCGGATAAGTTGTTTAGAATAATTCACTCCTCCTAACACATGTGAGACATTTATGTGTTTAATATTTAGGGTATCAAATTTAGACATGACTCCAACTCTTAGGTGGTGCAAATAATAACAATCAGTAAAGCAGCAATTGTATTTATACCAGACAAACACTAAAATACACGGGAATACAAAAGATAAGTAAGAGTCTGGGATCACAACTAATGTCTGAAATGTTACACAACCCTTACACTATCTGATCAAAACACAGCACAAAAATAATTACAAAGAATGAATTAAATGTAATGTTTAATCAAATACACTAATGATCAAATATATTCAGACTGAACGTTTAATTAAATACTATTTAATCAATATTAATAATCAACTGTTAATTAAAACAAAATTTCAAAATTTGAATACAATAAAATATTACTTATTAATCAATATTAAAATTTACTAAGAATAAAATAATAAGATAAAACAAAAAAGAAAAATCTTAATTTAATTTTTGTTAAAACTCCCGAGCTATCGTCTGAGCCCTAACGGTTTCTCACCGATAACCCTCTGGTGGGGAATTTTAAGCATAGCCCAGGCATTAGAATATTTTTTCAATAGTCGTTACCTTGTGAATTAATAATAGTCTGCTTTCGATTAAAAAGACTCTGATAATCAATACGATTCTGATAATCAATACGATTCTGATAATCAAAACGATTCTGATAATCAATACGATTCTGATAATCAATACGATTCTGATAATCAATACGATTCTGATAATCAATACGAT
>JBBMKC010254387.1:0-10172 GCA_037834085.1 Bipalium vagum | reverse complement strand
ATTATATTTATGTTGGCTGCAATCTCAACACAGTCAGTCATTCTGAACAATATATTTTTGAATGTCTTTTTGAAACAATAATATTTAAACAAATTTTTCATTCTTAATAAATTAATATATTGTGCTATTAAAAATTAAAATAAAAATTATTTAAAATAAATATTAAAATTAAATTAAATAAATATTAAAATTAAATTTACAATTAGTTAAACATTTAAATTATGCACAATATACAAATTTAAAAATTAGAAATCAGTTTAAATACTCACAATTTATATATTCTTGATTAGGAAAAACCAAAGAGTTCCTCGATTATGAAAAATCGCAATCTAAACCCTAGAGGTTAGTCGGGTAGTGTTTCGGGAAAGCAATAAAAAAGAAATATTAAAAAGAATCGATAACGTAAAACAATGTTTTAATTATCGAATTTTATTTTTCGAATATACGCCTTTTTGTTGAACCAAAATAAATTATTAAAATTATTATAGTTTAACGGTGAAATTCCGGAGAAGATAATTTAGAAAGAAGTTAGCTTGCTTTTCACAATTTTAGTCTCAAGAGCCCTCGATTTAACAAGCGCCTCTCCGTCCTACTAGGCGTAGAGAAGGCAAAAAAGAAGATACCAAGAAAAGCAAAAAACAAATTAAAATTGATAATGATAGAATAATTGGGGATCTATCCAATTACTCTCTGTTTTATTTATGTAATTATATTCTAACTTGTGATCAAATTAATATTCGAAATATGCAATTTAAAATCAAATTGCCATTTCTGTGATAAAGGTAAAAATAATTACTCTATAGTGTGTTGTCGACTATTGCAAACCTTTGAGATCGTTGAGTGTCGGAGTTAATTTCAATTAAAAGATCCTTTGATGTTGAATGCTAGATATCCTTTGTAAGCACCGGAATTGTTTGATGAATGAACTGATCTTTAACTGTATCTATTCTGTTTCTTGTTATTTTTTTTGGTAAAAGTTCCCAGATTTTTATATACTAATAATTATAATTGGAATTTCCGAAGTTTGGTGAATATTAAGATTCTTCATGTCAGGAAAAAAAATTAATTATTTTTTATTTTAACTGTTTTTAATTCGTTCTCAATTTATCTTTTAGGTCCTTTGAATTATTCTTTTCATCAGAATTTCTTGTGTGATTTTATGGTTGAAAACATTTCATCTTTTAAGCATTCTGATTGGATCCTTGTAAAAAATACTTTTTAAAATACATTTTACTAATTTTAAACAATAATTACTATAATTAGACAATATTTTCTAATTATATTAAGTTCTTTATAATTTAGGTATTTTAGAAATTTTTTGACTATTTTAATTAAAATTTACTTTAATAATAATTTTATATTGTATTATTAGAAAAGAATAAAAAAAGAATATATATATTATTATTGATTATTTAATATTACAACTTTACAAAAGTGACAGGAAAAAAATATTATTAAAATCAAATGTTTTATAAGAATCAATGAATAAAACAACACAAATGTTTTCAATGATAAATTTAAGGATTTGAACTGGTTGATTGAGTTGTCTGGCTGACTAAAACTGCTTGGTTGAATCCTTTTGCATACTGGTTCTCTTTCATTTGGTACTGATCTATTGATATTGAGAACTGTAGATCCCATCAAATACATAATTTTGAAAAAGATAATTTACAGTATGATTTTTTGTTAAATAAAAATTTATTGATATTAGGTTGTTCAATAAATTCATCTCGTGTAATAAAAACAAAATTTATATATAATTTCAGTATATATTGATCCAATTTTTTTATTGACTTATTCTAAAGGATATTAATTGTTCTTTCTAAAGGAAACCTTTTATTCTATTTTCATAATAAGGCTTTTTACAGAATTAAAAAAATTGACAAGTATATAAAAGTGAACATCTCAGACAAATACTTTAATATGAATTTAATCGTGATTCCTAAGCATCAGAATTAGATCGAAAAATGTGTATTATATACGGGAAAGGATTTATTTCAGTAAAAACCGCCAGAAAATGATGTTCAAGAATAAAGAATTCAAAATTTCAACATGAATGTTGAACAAAGAACATGGAAATCATTTGTCTTTAGTAAAAGGTGTTATGAAGACTTTTTACGGATGGTCCGAAAAAAATAATATTCAAATAATTTTAAACATTAGAATTTTTTTGAAATTTTTAAGTACAACAAAAACGTGAAAAATATTTTTAATAAAACTATCATTATTAAAAATTTTTGAAAGAAAAAGTTTATTACGAAAAATATTAAAAAATATAATTCATTATTTTTAGAAAATTTCTGATATTAATAATATTCTCTTCTTATAATTTATTTAATTGTCAGACTTAATGAATTGTATTTTTTCAAGTAACATTATGAAATATAACTTGTTGCGTATTATACATATTTTTTTGGATATTTGTAGAAACACGTATAAGTATAAGAGAATATGATAAAAAGGAGAAAAGAAGATTCAAAACCGTAATAATCTGTTAAAATATTATATAGAAGGTATGCAAAATATTATTATTATCGTTTTCAAAATTATTTCTATTCAAGTCTCACTGGCTAGTCTTTTTTATTATTATACTAATTTAAATTTATTTCTAATTTAAATAAAATTTTCTCAGGATTTTATTTTTTTAAAAAAATATCTTTATTTATAAATATTAATAATTGCGAGTTAGAAAAAAATTGAATCCTAAGCAGACGAGTTTAAAAAAGAAATTAGCTCACAAACATTTATCTTGGATTATCTGGAAAGGATATTGTACAGAATTCGAAGTCAATTATAAACCAAAAAATTGGAATGGAATAAAGTTAAAATTATACATACACGTATTATTAATCAGAATTTTGTAAAATCAGTTACTTTTCACAAATGACAAAAATAAAATTAAACTAAGCAATGTTTTAATCTAATACATGAAAAGAATGTAAATTATTCTTTATTATTATTTATTTGAAATAAGAAAACACTCACTTCGATTATAAATCAATAGAGACGATTGGAATTGGAAAATGCTCAAGTAAGTTGGGTTTTGGTCTACACATACTATAAGATGAAAAAAGTCAGCTAATGAAGATGAATTACTTCAAGGCTTACATAATGAACGGAAAAACTTAATCGATTTGATCATCAAGCTGGCTTTAAATGTCCGACAAATGCCAAGCTAAACGTGACAGTGAAGCATTATTACCAAAATATTAAGATTTTCACAAAACGGTAGATTGACCTCTTTTGATTATATATATTTATATTTTTGAAAATGATACGATCAATTATCGGTTACTGTTAAGTTAATAAGAAATATATGGTTAAATAAATTTTAGTTAAATGAAGTCGAGATCTCAAAAAAATTTGATATTATATATGACAAATTGAGATTAAAAGTGTGATGTAATATTTATGAAAAAATCTGTTGTTTAATAACATGTATCCTATAAATAAGAAAAAAATTTTAAAACTGATACAATGAAAAAGAAAAATGTTAAACAATTGAGGAAAATTCAATAATATAAAATGAATATGACAGAGATAAAATATATTCATAAATATTATTTTAATATATATAAAAATCTGATTTTTTAAAAACAAAAAGTATAATTTTTATTTCTAACTTTCCAAGATTTACCTTTATTAATCTTTCTGTTAAAACAAAATACTACTAGTATGATTTCTCACAAGTTTAAATCTTTTAATAAGATTGAGATTACAAAATGTATAAGATTTATTTATTAAAGTGTGTAAGTATATTACTACAACTATTTTTAATAAAAAATTATTTAAACAACTTTTAATAAAATATCGCATAAAATTATTTAATAAATTTAAAAATTTCACAATTATCATTCCTTGAAATACCGAGAATAATCCGTTTGTTTAAATAATTAATTTAAGGTGGCGTTTAAAACCCATTAAAATATTTTGTATTGAAATAAGTTATTTTTAATTCTTCGTCATGGATTTAAATGATATGGAAAATAGTGTTAAATTAACAATCACTAACAAAGTGAACTAAAATATTTCTTTTTTATAAAGTAACAATATAAATATTGAAAACCAATATTAAGTTTCAAACCAAAAACCATTTGAATCAATGGTTTTAATTTACCATGGTGTTGGATTATTTTAAGTTGATAAAATCTTGAAACTGCGATTTGTTTGTTCCAAATTGAATCTGGAAATAATATGTATTATTGATCGGAAAAGTTGATAGCCCTGTAACTTAGGATCCACACACAGATGATAATACCATAAATGAACTCGAATAATTTGATTAATATTTCTGACAGTTTGTGTTTTAGCCTATTAATTATACGTAGAATCACTTTTTAGAACCATTGAAACCCCCTTTATATAGTTTGATTCTATCGAACTGAATATATAAGAGGTTCGATTAGTTGTAATCAATTTCAGATAAGACCATATCTTTGAATTCATCTGAAACAGGTCTTTTGTGAAACATTATTTTGTTAAACTAACTTTTTATTTTTTTTCAGGATTTTAACGGGTTAACATATTATCATAAGAACACTTGGTAAAATATTTTCTTTTCGCCTCAACTAAATAGTCAAATAACTATATTTGTATGAAAATTTTATATTTTTGAGATCAAGTTAAATGAGGTTTTTATACAATACAATGAGTAAGATATATTTTCAATACCGTCTCCATCTGACTTCTATTTTTAAATGATAGGATAATAAAAAAATTCTCATTCAACATTATTTATTATCTTTCGTTGATATGACTGGTTAATAAATACTGGTAAATAAAAATGAATAATAAATTTTAATATAAATCATTCAAATCATCCAAGTGTTTATAAAAAATCAAATCGAATTTTATTTTTATTGTGTATTATAATAATAAAATAATCCTGGCATGCATGAAGACTAAAGAGAGAGCCGATATGTAATTGGATGTTGACAATAGATTAATTTGGTTTTAAAATCTTGGTCATAGTCGCCAATTTTTTCATCTTTTCTCATCTGGAGAATTTCTATTCAGAATCATTTCGATATACTCTTTCTGGTTTCAAGTTTTGATTTTAGTGAACAAATATTTCTTATTCAGTTATTTTATCTAAAGAAAACAAAAGAAATGTTATTATTAATGCTAGTTTTAATATTTTATTTAATAATTTTTTATTAATAATAATTTTCATTTACCCGCATAGATTATACATATCTTAAACTATACAGATTAAAAGTAATATTTTATAAATATTTTCAACATAAAAAAATCGTGGTTCAATATCGTTTCAGTTATTTTTACTCAAATCCATTGGTCCATTATTAATATTAAAATTCCTAAAATTATATATATAATATAAATTGATTAATTCGGCAAATTTCTTAATTAAAAAGTTTTGTTTCATACTCACTTCTGTCGTTTGGCATACAATAATGAACGAAAAATTCGTTTATATATAAATTCATTTTATCAAAAAACCATTATGAAAATTTTGAAACACCTTTGTTTTAATTAATAATCAAATATTGAAAATTAATCTAAAATTTAAATAAGTAGAAATTAAAAATTAATATTTGATTTAATGATAAAATAAAAATTTGTCCAATTTTTACGGAGACTATATGTTGAGTCTAGTGAAGTTTGGCATACAATTTATAATATTTTGCTAACAATTTACTTAAAAAAATAATTTATGTCAATTATGTCTATTATAAGTAAATCAATTAAGCCATATATTTCAGTGATTCTCATAGATGTGAGAGGGGTTGTGGAATCTTTTAGACAAACCGGACTTTATCTTATGGAATCCAGCTGTAATCTAGATAGAACTCAAATTGAAATGATGATCGCTCAACTTTATACCCAATTATCAAATAGATTACCTGCTGGCGATCAGTTGCATCCTAATTTAATTCCTGAGTCTATTGAAATGTTAATGGGTTGGTTACTATACAGCTATGATACTTCAGGAACAGGTCGTCTAACAGTAATGGCCTTAAAAGTGGCTCTGTCTACTTTAGCTTCAGGAAAGTCAATAGACAAATTTAAATGTAAGTTAAAGTGATATTGTTAGAGTGGTATTCTTAAAAAATGATTTGTTATTAAGAAATAAGTGATTTAATTTTTTATTATTTTTGAAGGTTTCAAGTGAAATTGGTTCAGAAATTTAAAATACAATTTTTTAAATGAATCTTCAAAATTTATCGATAAGATTGATTATTAGGTTGTGCAATATGAATTTGATGATTTTAAATAATAGAAATAACAGGATTATACAAATTATCCAGCTTGACCTTGATGCGAAATATTTTAATCAAAAATATTTTCAAATATTGTAATTTATTGTATAATGTCAATTAAATAATCTTTAAAACACATTAAAAGTAAATCATTGTTTAAATAGTACCAAAATTTGAATCAAAAATCAAACTGAGCAGCTTAGAAAACAAGTGTTCAAGTTGTATCAAATCTGTTAGAAAAAAATTCATTGCAGATCAGTTTATGACTGAATTAGTTTCCAAAATCACGGAATATGAAATTATTCGACGTTTTAAACTAGCCAATAAGTAAAAATTTTAATTATAAACACAACCCAAAAAATACCAACTTGAAGTCAAATATCAATTATCTTAGTCACTTGGACTTACTTATTTTCTAAATCAATAGTGATAAAGGATGTTTCAGAAAAAACTGGGATTATTAAACACTAAAATTTCAAAACTAACTCTAAGGAGTAAATAAGTTCAACAGGGAAGATGTTCAGACACGGGAAAAGGGAAATCTAATGTTAGGATTTTTAGAGTGGAAATTGATTTAAGTCTCCATATTTTGAATAAGTATTGTTAGAATATAAATCAAATAAATATATATGGGTGAAAAATATTTTAATTTTGTTTCATAATATTTATTCCATTATTCACGCCTATTTGATCAGGTCATATGTTTAGGTGGTTACAAATCATTTTTATTTCATCTCACAATCAGATTACAGTAAAGGATTATTAAAAGTACATATTGCTTATAGAATATCTCCTGAAAAAATAATTACACCATGAAATAAAATGTGAAAGATTTCCTTTAAATACGTGATAGTCTTCGGTTTCATAAATTGTAAAATAAAGTGCTTTTTACATCAAAAACATCGAAACTGAGTCTGAATTTTCAAAAAGGCTTAAATTATTTTCAGTCCGATTATTTTTGTGAAGTCTTCAATTAGAAATGTCAAATTTTATAAATTCAATTAAATAAAATTTTATTTTATTGACAATGTCCCAAGTCTGGTTAATTAAGATAATTGAATTGCTTTGAATTTTTATGATTATACTTTATCATTAATTTATCATCACTTCTTTTATATTAACCTGCTTCTGATTCCTTTGATATTGGAGAATAAAAGAAATGTCATTTTTGAATTAACTTTTAAAATATTTAGTAAAATCTTTAATCATTTTAGAAACAGTGAAGATTTTTTTTGAAAAAAGTTATACTTAAATAAATGTAGAAAAATAAAAATATAATGTTAATTTTAATTTAATTTTTCGTTACATTATTAATTTAAGCTATGAACCTAAATCAATATTTGATTTTTGGAAAGTTTAAACAATAACACCTTTTTATCATTTACGGAAATATTAAAAGTTAGAAAATGAATGCTTATTAGATTGTTTTTGTTAATTATTTCCTCTGCAGAGAGAAATAGGGAATGTAACTTAAAAATGATAATTTTCCCTCAAATATGCTTGCTTTAATTTTTATCTAATTATCTTTATAATGCATTTTATAAATGTTTACATTATACATATTGTGGCCCAAGGGTAAAAAACTGGTGTGCAATAAATGATAACTCGTAAGCGTTGTATAGGTATTTATTTATTCAAAGTACATTCTTTGGGATTCAGTGAAACATTGGTAGCAGTTGTGAAATATTTCAAGGCAATGGTGCTAATATTTGATAATACTAAACATTTTACAATCTTAAGAATGTTCTGAGTGGTGTCCTTAGGTTCTCACTTCATAGTCAATTTACAAATGGCCAGATGTCACAAGATGTTCAATTCGTGAAAATGAAACTTGTAAAGCTATGCAATAATTTTTTGAAAAAATTTTATGTACTTTTTTACAATTGTGAGTACTTGTATATCATGCAAAAACGATCATAGGTCATGATCGTGGTATTCATGATGAAAAATTTGAATTCTTTTCATGAAACATTACGAACATTACGAAAATAATATTCTTCATTATCTTTATGGCACCTTTGAGAAACGCAACATTACCAAAATAATATTCTTCATTATCTTTATGGCACCTTTGAAATCGAAGAAAACAGTTAACAATATCTTGATTCTGGTCTTTTGAAAACTGTTTTTTCAGTCATGGGTCAACTGAAAAAATCAAACTGAGTCTTTGTCTGTAAATCTTATTAAAAAAGCCAAGCTTCGTAGCAGTTACAATACTTCCAGTAAATTTTTGATCTGAAAAAGACGTTCATTTTATGTCAATATGTAGGAGCAACCTGGGCATTTGTGTAAAAAAACTTAATAGTTGCTATCTGTTCCATTGAATGTTTAACAATTTAAAATAATACAATTAGAAATAAATAAAGAATACATTAAAAACAGCTTCTGGAAAATTTTTATGCTAACCATACAGTATGTTTAAATGTATATGATAAAATTTCATTAGATAGTCTAACATTAATACAGTTGGACTACCAATTTTTCTGTCTATATTGAATTTTCTTAATGGAGTTCTAATGGTTTCAAGAGAAGGCTGTAAAAAGCACATTGTACAGAAATCTGAGAAATTCTATAGTTATGGGATTATGAATTTACCAGATAAATGGTGAAATGCTTTCGAATAAAATGGAACACATTTGAATCTATGAAGTTTATTATAATATGAAAAAATTTGTTTGTTTTTTTACTTAAAAAACGACAAACTTCTTAGATAATTTAATATATATCAAGAATAAATCAATAATTTTAAAGTCATGACATGTTTTCCACAAAACATAGTTATGAGAAGAGTTGAAATACGTGATGAGTCTTTTTATCATAATATTCATTTTGCCACTAAGGCTAGTGTCCGTGGTTAAGTAATACCTCTGAGGGGAAGAAAGTGTTTTTGTAAAGGATTTTTTTGAAATTAGAATATTTTTTTAATAAAATTGTATTTGTCTAATCTTCTCTCCTCTTTACATTTTTCAAGCAAAATTGTTAATCTTTTCAAATTTAGTTTAAGGTGTATTAAATAAATTTCTGATATTTTTTCTTTTTGAAGTCGAAACATTAACTGTTTTTCATTTTTTATCCTAAATTATATATTTTTAAGATTAAGTAATTTTACAGATCACTTTACATTGCTCACCGATCCATCGGGGGCATTGATACCTACTCGATTCGAACAATATCTCCATGATTTACTAGTTCTGGCTGTGGGGGTTTTTGAAGGACCAAATTTTGCGTATAATTCACAAGCTTCAAAATTCATCCTTGGTGGAGTAAGGCAGTTATTTATGATACCCTTAATGATAACAAATCGCAATGAAAAATCATTTTCAGATGTATTATATATAATATATATCTAATATTATATTAATAAAATTGATATTTGTATTAAGTTGATAATAATACGAAATTTAAAGATTTTCTAATTTGCATAATCAGTAGCTTAAACAAGGAAAATGTTTGATATCTCAAACTTTTCTAAATTTCATTAACTGAATTTATCGCGGTTTCCAGATTTATAAAAATATAATAACTTTATTTTATGGGAAACTCAAAATGAAATACAAGGTGATCAATAAATACCTTTAAAACTTTATACACGACAACAACAGAAGTCTTATACAATTTTTATTTTTGTATGAAAATAGAAAGTGTAAAAGTATAAAAAGAAAGTATGAAAAAAATTATTTGAAAATGAAAATCTTTAGGTTCCTTGCTATTGCATAGAATAGCAGATAGAAACAAAAAAAGATTTTATTTAAAAAACCTATTGACATTATTAGCTATTGGGTAGTTGCATTAATTCTTGCTGTTTGCTTTACTTAATCAGTTTGATTAATAATCTGGTGACAATTTAAATAAAATAGTAAAATTTATTATGTAGTGACATTAACCTTTAAAATAAATTATTTAGCTTAAACATTAATTGCACAGCAAAGGATAACCAATCGATTTAACATG
>JBBMKC010254365.1:0-10174 GCA_037834085.1 Bipalium vagum | reverse complement strand
AAAAAAGGGCAGATAATCCTATTAAATAGTGATTATCGGAAAATAATTTAATTTGAATTTTAAATGATCTGTGTAAAGTATAATAATTTACCAAATAAAATGGTTAATTAATAATAATAATAATAAATGATTAAATAAATTTACTGATATCTATGGAGCATATACGTTGGTTTGTAGGCAAAGTTTATTTCCGGTCTCGCTTTACAGAATATTTCGTGTTGATTTGCTATCTTGCAATGACTTCCTTGTATCTAGTTTAATGATTTGAATTTAAATCGAATGTTGAACGTTTGAGAGTTTTTGTTTTCAATAGCTCGCGCTCCTAAATAGTTGAAGCATTTGTTGATAGTATCCAATTTCTGTAGACAAAATTGACGTTGAGCATCTGCGTTTTTGAATTCGATTATCTCTTCTCAAATTTTGTTGATGTTTTTGTTGTCCTCTTTTACAAATTTACTTGACCTTATATATGCTATATTTTAGAACATTTTTAATTTTAGATTTAATTTTTTCCTTTTTTAGCTTTTTGCTTTAAATTATTCCTATATTTATATTTATATTATATTTTTTTTGCTAGGTTTCTATTTTAATAGTAATAGTAATAATTGTTCGTTAGGACTCAAATTTACTTTATTTAAAGATTCCCATTTTTACAATTTACAACAATAAAAACCTTTTAAATATTTTTATTAAAATCACCAATTAAAGAGTTCAATAATCACTTAACAAGTCAATTTTTGAATAATCAAGTCAACTTTTCTTGAGTCTCCACATTATTATTATGAGAAATTATAAAAAGAAATATAATAGTAAAATTAAAAGTAGAAACCTTAGGTTACTAAATATATAAAAAATGTGAAAAATAATAATAATAAGTTTTATAATAAAAAAAATATAATAAATCATATTTTAAGTACTTTAGTACTTTCCAAAAAAAGAAAAATTAAGAAAATAATAATATAAATAAGTTAAATGAGTTCAATGTGGTCACCAGTAATTAAAGTCAGTTGCTAATCACGCTTCAATCACAAGTCTATCACGCAATATTTTCTATATAAATAGGCCGTCAGTTCGCCGAGACAGATCAGGAAAATAACAAGTGAACTTAGAGAGAGAGCCATAAATTGCAAATAATTCATAGTTAGTAATTGTTATTGTTATTATTATCAGTTAATCTATTATCTACACATACTCTTTTTGATTTAATCAACACAGCAGTGTTTTATTAATTTAAACTTTATTATAAAAAACAACCTTTAAGCAATCCTAACCGATTGACTTAAAGTTTAACCTTAAATCTATTCAAAATAAATACTCGGTTCTTAATCGAAGATCAATTGAATTTTTATTGTTTTTCGCCTTTTTATCTTTTTGTTTAAAGTTTGCACAGTTGCTAGCTGGCAAACCTCTGAGAGCTTTAGCACACTAGACTGTATCTAAAGATATCTGATCTGACAGTTAAAATCTTGTAATAAATTGTACTCTAAAGTTTTCTGAAAGATTTTTACAAATAAAGATTTATTAAGCATTTGTTCTTTTCTTTTCGATTTGTATTATATTGTGACAGTGACTTTTAGTTTTGTGCTAGAACGTTCATCCGTAAACCCTTCTGATATTAAATACTTTGTTAAAAAACCTAAAAGCCCAATTTAGATCTTTTTAACTTAAAACCAGTCACTTTTTTTGAACTGAACATTAAAATTTGTCTTCAACGACCTTGGATATAGGCTTTTCTAACCCAAGATATGGGAAATTGATATTTGATCAATAATATCGTTGAGGGAATGGTATTCTGAGAATATACGAGAGTCAATCAAAACGTAACCTTAAAACATTTATTTTATTTAAAAAATTAATTCACACTTTAGCGTTAATTCTATTGTAATTCTATTTTTATAAATCTCATGCTTGAATTCATGAGAAGCGTTACCAGTGAAAAACTCATAAACAAGATCAACATGTAACATTACAGCTAAGAAACGTAGTAATCTCTGTGAGTCTTTACACCACTTTCAAGTTTTTTTAATTTTATCAATTTTTTACAATTTTTTCATGTTTAATAAATTTAATAAAATTTTAATAAAACATATTAATAATCTTCCAATGAGAATATAATATATTGGATCTATTTCGGTAGATGTACCACCTTTTGACGCTTGTTTTAATTCATCAAATAAATCATATATAAATTCGATTTTTAAAAAATTATATTTTAAACTGATTATTTAATTACTTATTTAATGTAAGAAATTATACTAAAAAATTAAATGAATTATGACTATCATTTAGATGATACCACCAATTTCAGAAATACTGTTCAATGAAGAAAGGGCAATAGAATTTCTGATAAATCAAAACATATTGTCTCTAGGTAAAGCATACCCAAAATGTAACAAGCCTATGAATATGGAAATAAATAACAACCGGAAATAAAAAATGCCGTAAGACAATTTCAATAAAAAGTGAAACAGTATTAGAAGGTCAAAAAATACAATTTTCAAAATTTTTATTATTGGCTTATTTTTGGCTAAATAAAATGCCTACAACTTCAATCATTTTGATTTCTAAGTGCAGTTCCGAAACTGTTACCTCATTCCAGCAGTTACATCAGTTATTTAGCACACAAAATCCTAGAAATTGGTGATTTCTAATATCTGTTTCAATGGCACTTACAATAGTAATAATTGCATTCTTCGATTATTTTCTATAAAATATAAAAAACTTAAAATACAACTTCAACACTAACATGTTTTCACAATTTATAAAATCACAATTCAAAAATCATTTTTGTAAAAAAATGACCATTTAATAAAAATAGAAATGGTTTAAAATTTTACTAAATAAATTGAACAATAAATATTAAAAATAAACTTAAATTAAACCATTTAAACAAAAGATATCCTTGGTGGTACATCTACCGAAATTCATCCGTAACAAAGAGCATTACTTTATAAAAGAAAGAATTTCGAAGTAATTAACATCAAATTTATGTGTAATAAATATATTTTCAGTTGGAAAATTTTAAGATCTTTAAGAACAAAAATAGTTTATCAAAAAGTAATAATATTGAATATATGCAATATATTCTTCAAGAAATTAAAGATAAATATTTCATTAAAGAATTTGAAAACGAAATGTTCTTTATTTTATAGTTCCCACAAAACATATACAGGTAATTACCACAAAATTCAAAATCTATTTTACTTGGCAGATCTATATTATTAACATAATAGAAATATTTTTCTAATTGTTTTAATGGTGGTGATTCATAAAATCAAAATATTTTTTTTATAAAATAAAACTCAATAAATTACTTTTCGGTTTATATTTTGATAATTTATAATTCAAGGTATATTCGATTTAATATTTAATTAATTTTATTTTATTTTTCATTGAAACATTTAAAGAAAATTCTAAATTTTTCGCTATATCAATCAAATAAAAATTAATAGTTTTATTTCAATTTGCAGAAAAAAATAAATAAAACTATAAAAAAATTATATATATATATGAGATACGTATTATAATAATTATTATTTCTTAACAAATTAGTTTATTAATATTTTAACATTAAAAAATTTTTAAGGTTAAATTTTGTTTTCATGTTTATACATTTTTTAAGGTCTTGAAATCTCAAAAATCAGCTTATTAGTAAGATCAATTCCTCCTCTCAAATGCTTCCAGTATAAGATATTTTTATTATTTTATTTTTCTTTTAAAATTTTATTTTATTTATTTAACTATTATAATATAAAGTATAAAAAGATAAAAAGATAAAGTTATAGGACTACAAAAAAGAAAAACTTTATATCTCATCAATTTTGTTTTTCTCAGGTCATCAGACGATTACCAGAGCTCCTACGGTTCCCTCAGAAACAGTATCTTAGTGAGAGATCTAGACATAATCATACGAAAAAATTAAAAAAAATTAAGAATGTACTTGGTATAAGTTTACGGTTAGTTTTCAAAACACCTTTTTCAATATTTTCAATCACGTTTTCAAGATAAGTTAATAAAAGTCAATTCTATCTAAATATATGGGTAAATTATAGAAAAATCTCTTCTTAGATATTAAATTTCTGTAATCCTCGAACTACTTTTCTTTATTAATATTGCCTTAATTGGATTTTATTGAAGTATCAAATTATTTTTAAAAATACTTAATATTATTGTCGAATTTACAAAACACCTCAAGCGTTCTTCAAGTAAGCTTAATGTCTTTTAATGGGTTTGTTAAAATGTTAACCTTTTAATCTTTCTTATTGTTATTGTTAAATAATAATTTAAAGTATTTGTTTATATAATTTATTTTTGATAAGTAAACAGGAAGAAGAGCATGTAAGAAGAAGACAAAGAAAGAAACAACATGTGTAAAATTGAAGCTAGATTTGAGAGAATTATAAGCAGTGAGGAACTTTTTCATCGGGCAATGAATGTGTTAAAGATTGAAAAAACAAGAAACTTGCAAGGTTAGTGAAGAAATATGAGAATGTATTCATGACAGATAATTGGGATATCGAGTGCACACATCTGGTAAAACACAGAATTCAAACTATTAATGTAAAACCTTGGCGACAGCCAGTTCACTTAGAAGAAAAAGTCAATGAGACAATGAAGAACCTACTCGAAAATAATATCATTCGCAGATGCAACTCAGTGTGGAACTCTCCTATGGTCTGTGTTTGGAAAAAGGAAAAGAAGGATATTAGGATTTGTCTAGATTTCAGACAGCTAAATGCATTAACTGTTAGACCAAAGTTCCCAATGCCAAATACTGAAGAAATGATGGATAGATTTGGGGGATCAAAATATTTTTCCTCAATCGATTTGGGAAACACTTACTAACAGGTCGAATTTGATAGCAGTCTCAAGAAAAAACGGCATTTTCAACGAGGGAAAAACAATTTTGTTTCAACAGAATGCCACCCAGTATTGCAGCAACTTCGAGCACTTTCCAAGAGCCAGACAAAAGTGTTAAAAAACGTTGATCATTCAATGGTTTATCTTGATGATATTTTAACTTTTACTGGCAGTATTGAAGAACATTTTATGATATTAGAAGAGATTCTCAACAAAATAATGAAAACAAGATTGAAAATAAACCCAGAAAAGTGTAAGCTTTTTAGATCGGAAATAAAATTTCTATGCCAAATGATTAACCAAAGGGCGTTCAGAAAGATGCGGCAAAAATTGAGGCTATTCAAACATTTGAGGTACCAAAATTTTTCAAAAAAATGAGAAGCTTTTTAGGAATTTGTAATTATTATCGTCGCTTTATAAAGGGATATGCCAACATTTCGAGACCATTGGAACAGTTGTGCAGAACAATAGAAAAAAAAATCATATGGTCTGATAAGTGTGAATAGGCGTTTCAAAATTTGAAAAAAGCTTTAACTAACTCACCTGTGTTAAGATTTCCAGATTTGAAGCAGGAGTTTTTTTGGATACAGATGCTAGTTTTGACACAATCGTGGCTGTGTTGTCTCAAAAAGATGAATTCGGTAAGGAATTTGTAGTGGCATATGAGTCACATGCAATGGGCAAACATAAAGTTGGATATTGCATCACGCGCTAGGAATTATTGGCGATGTATTACTTTTGTAATTATTTCAGGCATTACTTGTACAAAAAACGATTTACGTTAAGATCGGACCATAAAGCTATTGCTTTTATGATGGTTTCAAAAAAACCGATAATTCAAAAGCAGTTCTATGGGTATCAAGTCCTTATCACCATAACAGGAACGGAATGATAGAGAAACAATTCCGGACAATAAGAGAGATGCTGATTGCTTCTCCAAAGTCAAGAAAAGGAGAAAAAGAAAAGGCCTCAATACTTCCAGATATCAAATTTACTATAAATGCTACGGTTCAGAAGACAACAAATAGAAGTCCGGTGGAAATTATATTCGGAACGAAAATATTTCGTGAAAAGTGGTATGGCAAAGATAACATATTCAAATGATCAATCCACAGCGGCAGAAAAAACAAAAGAATTTTCGATATTAGAAAAAAAGTATTGATAAAAGCTGAAAATAGAAGAAAAATGAACGATCGTTTTTTGGGACCATTCACAGTGATAGAAAAAATACATCCAAGGTGATATAATATCCGAGATGAGCTAGGTCGAATCCTGGAGCGTAATGTGGAGAAGATGCGAAAACTTTTATCGAGGGGGATGTTAGATAATAATTTAAAGTATTTGTTTATATAATTGATTTTTGATAAATAAAGTTTTTAAAAAGTAGTTTAGTGTTTTGCATTTAATGAATAATTTAGGGGAAGAATCCATTCAACCTATCAGTTATTATCATTTCATTATGGGTTTTCTGACCATTATAATCTAGTAAGGAGTTACACCAGTAAGGAGTTAGTAACGTTGAGCTTAAAGTTATACGTGAAAATTCTCATTTATGCTGAATAAAATTATTTTTGTCATGCAATATTTTGCGTGTCTTATCATCCTTAATTTTTGTGAGCATTTCTTAAAAGGGTCCACGAAACTTCAGATATTTATGAAGACAGAATTAAAGTTACTTATTTTAAATATAATTTTTTAAAATTAAATAATCACTTAATAGTACTAATATAAAATAATAATCTCATTCAAACAATAAGGAAAATGAGATTAAATTTTTAAAAAAGGAAACTATTAATAAACCAGGAAGCAAAATTTATATATTTATTTAAGACTAAGAAACATCATGACAAAGATAATAATTTCAATAACTCTCAGACAGTCTTTTGAAATATTCCCGAATTTCTGCGTTTTCCGATTCACTAGCAAGTTCAAAGACATCTTCCTCCCAATTATTTAATAAAGATAAATCTACATCCGTCTCATTCAGTAAGTACTAAAGATTCAAGTAAAAAGATAAAATATAAGTAGAATTTCTCAGTACTTTGACAATTGGCAAATGAGCATTCTCAACAGCCCATTGAATTGAATGATACCCCAACATATCGCGCATATTTACATTGGCATCATTCTCAACAAAATATTTGACTAAGTCCAAATGACCATTGCAACACGCGATTTGTAAAGCGGTTCGACCAGCAGCAGAGGTATGATCGATATGAACTTCTGGAAATTGTTTTAATAGATATTGAACGACAGACAAATTCCCATTTAAAGCTGCATAGTGTAAAGGAGTTTGACCAATCTATTACTTAGTTAAACTACAATATAAAAATTATAGATACTTCATCTGGAATAAATGGACCGGCCTTATTGTATTCAATTTCAATAGGATCATTTTCTTTTACTGCTCTCACTAGTCTTAAGCCAGCTTCTTTTTGCTCTGATGACATATGACTCTAAAAACATTTATTTTGATGTTTTAATAATGTGAAAATGTTTACATATATATCACTTTCGTCATCTGAATAATAATCATCATTTTCCATATTGATATCTTATAAGATTATTGAAATTAAAAAAAATATTATAATTGATATTATTTAAACAAACTCAAGTATTAGTTTGTTGTTTATAATTATTACAATTTCTTTGAAATTAAACATTTCGATGATGCAATTTCAAAATTAATAAATAAACATTTTAAATTTCATTTTCTGGATAAGTTTTTCGTTTTAAAAAAAATATATTTATAAATGTAATTTTTTCAGTTCTTTGAATAAGTTGATGATAATAAAATTAATGCGTGGTTTTTAAATTAAATATAACTATACGTTAAGTTATATATGTAATTATATTTACAGTTTCTTATTTATTCTAATAATAAATTTATAAGTGGAAATGTTTTATATTATTATTATTTCTACATCTATCTTTTAAAGAAATGGAAAATTCAAGTAAAAACCTTTTAACTTATTTAAATTTGTTAAATAATTACTGAAGTGAAGAATAACGCAGATATCAGAGATGTAGGTTATTAATATTAATAAGTTATCTTTACGTATACATTGAAGGAAATTGCTTCAAAGAAATTGAAATTGATGCATCCTAATTCAGAATCTGTAGACAAATATGAAAACCAAGATGATCAACCTTGTTCAACAAGCAAATCTGAAATCAAGGAATCAATTTCAAATCAAAAAGCCACAGAGAAAAATAATGGGATTGAAGATGTACTGATCTGTAGCATTTGTCAAGAAATTTTGTACAATTCCGTCAGGTTTATCTTATATATTTTAAGAAACTTTCATTAAAACATAAAATAGCATTCAACCTTGTCTGCACACGTATTGTGCTTATTGTCTTCTAATTTGGAAGAAATCAGGAGACGAATGTCCATCTGTGATTGACTTAAACCCTTGATTCTTTAATATTCACATATATAGTGCAGGGGTCCGATTCTTCGAGTGTCGAAAAATCATTTAGTAGAAAACATCGTAGACAAATTTCTGTCTGAAAATCCTGGTAAATGTTGCAAAATATTGAAAATAATTGAATTATTTTTGCTACAATAAACTTTAATTAATCATTTTTAAATAATTAAACATTTAATTTATAATAATAATATTAATGGTTATCATAAAAGTAAAACCTGGAACTTTCCATTATTCATGAAACTCTTTTTAATTAATTTTTTGGTTACAGACAGAGCTCGGTCCGAAGCAGAGAAGCAAGAGGAGGACGCGGAGGTCAAGAAAAATTTGGTATTGTTTTCTATTCATACTGGATAGTTTATTCCATGGTTGATAGGCGTTTCTGTTTTTCAGTCAACCTAACTCAGGTCAAAACGTCATTATTAATCAGTAATTTTTTATTTTCTTTTATTCCATTGATTTTTTATTGGTAATGTTAATCATTGATAGTTGTCATATTTGCATTTGAGTTCCGATCAGTAGAATAAGAGATATCTTTAGTTCATATTCGTTGGTATTTTTGTTTTTATTTCTCTTCTTATCTTTAGTTACAACTTTGATTTCTTATTTAAAGTTATTTTTTTAATTAAATGATTATTTTATAATTAATCGATTTCTTATATATATCCTAACTTCACTGAATAAATATCTTATAGAATTATTTTTAATTTATTGATTTTTAACAATTTCTTATTTTTCATTTTTGTATTATTTTAAAGTTTTTAACGAGTTGATTAGTGAGCTCATTTATTGAAATAGAATTCTCTTTTTTCGGAAAAAAGTCATTACCTTTACTGAAATCTGACGAATAAAATATTAAAATTGTTTTGAAATATGAACATTTACCAACTTGTTCACCTAATCTATATTATTACTTTATGAAAACGACAAATAAATGCATCATTTTCAAGTGTTACCATATTTTTTAGACATGCTTGTCGTCTATGTAATTATCCGGGAATTCGTCATAATGTGGGATATGGAAATTGTAAATCAAGAGTTATTTCCCATTTCAAGAATTATTAATTTTCAATTCCCTTTAGATCCTCTTTGTGATCCTAACATCGAACATGTTCAATGTTCCTGTTGTCATTTGCATATTCCCAAAATTATTGATAGTAACAACATTTTTCCACCAACAAAATGCAAAAAATGTAATAAAAACTCTTGTTCCTTATTGTTCGGTAATTGTGACGGCTGTGATGTGGGATGCTTATTTATCTTCAAAGGTATTTTTTTGATTGAATTTGTTTTAAATTGAGTTTCAACAGCATCTTAATCTTCCACTTTCAGCAAGCCTAAGCTCCAAACGAACGAAAATAATATTTGATTCATATTTGGTTTGCAAATCTATTTTTCCAGAGTTATTTTTGCTAATAATTCGTAAATAATCTTTTAGTATTATTAGTCAAGGTTAAATTTTAAAATATAAGACACTTCTTAAAATATTTGATCCGATATCAGATTCTTTATATTTTCTTTTGAAAAGAAATTCGGTTAAGGTTAAATAAATTAAAATTCTTCAATTAAGTCACCATTTAAGGATAATAGTAAATTAAATCTTTCAAATTTATATAAAAATTTATAGTGTCTTGCATTTAACCTTAACCGTATTATGAACATCAAGAGATTTGAAATCCTTAAATTTTATTTTATCGATTAATATATAACATATTATTATACTATAATTGAAATGAAAAATGTAATAAATTTTAAATATTTGCTTAATACTTATTTTGCTAAGATTTTAATTATTTATATTAACATTTATTAACATTTATTATTATTATTATTATTATTATTATTATTATTATTATTATTATTATTATTATTATTATTATTAT
>JBBMKC010254364.1:0-20376 GCA_037834085.1 Bipalium vagum | reverse complement strand
CTATAAATAGTGAGAATTAATCATGCCAAATTTTATTGAAATATAAATATTTTTTCGGCTTCATTCTAAGGACTTATTAGCCCAACCATGTATATATCAAAATTAGTATTTTTGATAGGGAGTGAACAGACTTTTTACGTGCACTGTAGATTTGTGTAGCACTCCGAGGCTTGGTGACCATTTCTTCCACACCTTTGACATTTGTAAACTGTACAATTTTTCTGTCCTGCTTTTCCACATCCAAAACATATAGGAATTCTCTTCTCGGGACAGTCTTGGCTTATATGTCCAACTTTTTTACACGTCTATTTGTCTTCTTGTTGGGCAATCGTTTGCCATTCTTGCAAACGGTCTAATAACATGTGATTCTGGTCTGACTTGCTCTACAACAGGTCTAATCTTATATCTTGCTTCCTGTCTCCGTACATTTTGATATCTACCGTTCCTCGCTACGTCCCTGTAGGTCCTGGTGGAATTGACATGATCAGACTGTTTCTGTCGAATTCCATCCATTAATTTAATTAGATCTTCCATTTCTTCAATACTTTCTAACTTTCTCAGTTCGATCTCCTTCTCAATTTCTGGATCGTTTTAACATCTCATTAGCGCTTTTTTCAAAAGGCTTTCCTTTATCATTTCATGTGACAAAACATTTTCCATCATCTTATGGACGTTCTCCAGAAAATTTTCCACACTATCTGCTCCTCTACGATAGTTGATTAACTTTTCCAAGTCACCCTTCATATCTTTTGGTTTGGAAAAGGCAAATCGTAATCTTCTTTCGAATCCACTAACTTTTCTGGCCGTGCTTTCTTACTTCTCTACTAAATCTAAGTCTAATAGACAATAGATCAATGTTTCCCTTCTTTTCACTGGTGTCTCTTTCACCGTGAAGTACCTTATGCACTACGCAATGAACTTTTCAACATCGTCACCCTTAGAGAACGTTTTTGGTTGAAGACGTTCAGTGATCGGATCCAAGTCGGTGATGGCTGCCATGTTAATATCAATTGGTTTGTAGTCAGAATTAGAAGACATTTTTTGAATATATTTTATTAAGTGATATAACAAATAATATTTAAACAAATTTTCTCAGACCTGGAAATTTCTTTTTTATTAAATTTTAAAAATCTACATAACTTAATTTCGAATAATTCCTAAAGCTGCAAGACGTTTTAAAATTCATTATTGAGTCATATTTAATGCGACAGCCAGATCAGATTGTGTTGGGCATGGGTGTTCGTCCAACAACCTTCTCAAATCTATATCTTCACATTGTTTTCGTGGCTTCCCATGCTCCTTGTCGTTCGTATCATATTGGCTATTTCTAAAACGGCAAAACCAATCTTTACATGTGGTCATCGAAGGAGCATGTTCTCCATAGGTATCTCGAAACAAGAGGTACATTTCCGGTGCAGTTTTCTTGGCAATAAAGTACTGCAGAATTACTTCCCGCAAATGTCGTTTATTTGGGATGAATAGCTATACATTTTGAGTAGCTATAATATTTAAACAAGAAATATTAAAACAACTGTCTCGTAATATTATTAATTATATGATATTTTTGTTTATAAATCAATTCAATATAATTTAGATATATATGCAAACAAAATTTTTATTATCATTTAAAAAAAAACCGGAGTCATGGTTGTACACCTAATATAATACTTATAATAAATTTTTTGAATAATATATAATTTTTTCAAACTCCAAAAATATTTATAATTTACATTACTTATGAACTTTTAATGTGCAAATCAGAAGTAATTTTGAAGCAGAAATTCTATAAATGTAGCAATATTTCTCTTTATATAATTTAACATTTTTTAAAAACAAATTAAAATAATATAATATAGAAAGATGATTTAACAGAGGAAGACATTTTTGACCAGTAAATTTTATTTTTAAATAATTAATAGTTAAATAGTTGTAAAGTTCTAGATTTTTGAAAATTTCCTTCTTTGTTTTTCTTGTCTCAGCCTGATTTAAATAAAAGAATGGCTACTTGACCCAAATAAAAATAAATAAAATGTTTAGTTTCATGGGTCACATAACTGAAAAAGATTATTATTTAATTAGTTTTAAAAAATAAGTATCTTACCTGCCAAAATTTCGTCCAACTATACAATGCCAAGTTGGATTGAATTGTTTATCGAATTCTTTTTTAATGTAAGCTGCGATGTCTTTTTCAATATTGAATTTTTCCATAGCTTGCGTAGCACAGTTGATTGCAGCTTCCTGCATGTCTTCCTGCATATCGGCATTTTTAATTACAGCTTGACGTTCAGACATTTTTTAATGGACCTAAATGTTTTCATCAATAATTTATAAGATTGTGATTGAAAATAGTTTAGTAGTATAGTTTCATGATTATATTTAGTCTTTAAATAATTTGCGTACTCATTGAAATTCTACATAAAAACAAATAGTTTAATGTTAACTATTCTACTAAATATTTTGTGGTGATACATTGGCCTTTTATTGGTAATAATGATTTAACAAATCTAATGATTTTTCTTATGCTATCATGATATGCTATATGATATTTTTAAAACTTAGAATATAAATTGTTTGTAAATTAATAATTGTAAATAATAAAGTTTTCAGTATTATTTTACTTGGAAGGGATTCGTATTGCTTTAAAAAATTTTGTACAATGATATTAAAAATAATGATAGATGAAAAAATTTATTATTATAAAGTTATAAAAATTAATAAATTCTCCTGGAGAATTGAATTGATTAAGTGGTAAATTATAAAAGTAAACAGTATTTATTGTTTTAATTGACGCCTTAATATTTGATATTAAGTATTCGACAACGTTACTTTTTTAGTTAAGTTCAAAACTAATCATTTGGGCAAATTAAATTATCCAGTAACACACCAAAATTATTTTTCCACAAATAATAATGACAATACCGGAAAACATCAGAACTCATCACACTGTTATGTAGTCAATGATCAAAGTAATCTACTTTCCAATTTGTACCGGAGACAGTTTACTTTTTATATCTCTAGTCAGTTCCTGCCCATATGTTTACTTATTAATTAAACTATGTTCAATACGACGATGAAATTTGTCAAAGCAAAATTCTTTTTAAGTCAAAATAAATTCTAAAAACCTCTTTTTTAAAAAGTCAATTAATTAGATAATATTTTAAAATTATCCTAATTTATCAAGTTTGTTTAAATAATAATGTTAAGATCCTAAAAAGGGAGATGTAAATGAGTGGAGCCTAGTGTGATTTAGGTCTTAACGATGAAGGTTACTTAATTGTGTGTCAGTTATTATTATTAAAATTACTGAGAAAACGATTTGATTTTTAAAACTTATTGTATTCTATATGAAATTAGTATATATACATAAACTTATTTATTTTTATATACAAAAGGCTTCACCTGTCTCTGCGGGAAAGACCCATCTCTACATCTGCCCCCCGCACACATCCGTATGCGGCAGCTTCTCACATGTTTGAAAACATCCTTCTGGAGGTCGGAAGAATTCCCTTTCTCCAAACCAGACGGTAGATCTCGGCGCCATCAATTTATTTGGTAGCGCTGCAGACGACGTCCCGGTTATTGCGGTAGCCCTCTCTGTGGACCTGCTTAAATTTGCCCATTGTACGCGTACTTACGCCATAAAATTTGGCAAGAGTATCAACCATTACAATCACATTAAGCAGATCAACAAAATTGAGTCGAGCGGATTACATATGTACAAATGCATCTGTGGTCTCATTCTCAATAGAGAGACCTTCTTCCACCACGTCATCACGCACACAAAAATGACGACCCAAACTCCGTTTCCTATCCTTGACGACCTACCGGTCAGTCTGGAGGATAAGACCTCCAGCTGACTTGAAGGGCACGCAATCGAGGCCTAATTACGCACTCACAATTAAGACCCGATATTGTCTTTATTAGGCCCGGGCCTGCGATTGCCCTCATGAAGAGGAATGCCCTAGACTTCTATAAACTCTTCTATTTCCACCGAATGGCCAAATGGTCCATCTTCATCTAGCTCATCTTATGGGAACTAAGACTAGATACTCCTCATTGTCGATCACTCTTCTTTTCTTCTCGACCGGCATCATCCACCCTGTCTCGGGAGCAAAGTGAATTCCATCAGACTCTTAACCTTGTTATTAACAAGTTTTTGCTGCATCCTGGAGACCAATATTATCACAGATGGATCGATATCGGGCCTACTACTTCAAGGACCAACTTCAGACTGTGGGTTCTTCATATGCCAATACGCCCTTAATTATATCCGACACAATGGTGAGGCATTTTCTGCCCGAACATCACTGAAATGAGATCCTCTCTCTCCACCATCATTGATGGCATTATCCGCAACCGCGCCACCAACCCGGATGGTAAAATACCGATACAAATCCACCCTATTCTCAAGGAAGGACTCTCCCTCATTGATACCACCGATGCCAAGCTCGACCTTGACCACATCCTTTCTTACGCTAAACGGGCTACTATACAACTCTTTTCAGCACGCTTTGCTGACTGCTCACCCAAATCCCCAGAATTCTTGCATGAGGACCGCATGGGACAATCGGCAAATCACCTCCGCCGAATGTATGAAATTAACCCCAAAGCGACCTTCCTTGAGCTGCTGCCAAATTATACTCCGACTTCCTTTTCATCCTGCTTGAACATCATCCATTGATCTCCACTTGCACCCGGCACTCAAATCTCACCCCTTTGATAGACTCCTGGATCCGATTGACCCAACTGAGATTACCCAAGCACTGATGTGAACCTCATCTTCGGCGCCAAGTGAAGATGGCCTGACATGCCGACTGGAAGGCGATTGACCAACTCCACACATTCTTAACGACCCTCTTCAATGACATACTGAAGTTTGGCTCTAGATATGTCTATTTATCGATTTTCTATCATTTTAATAATTGTTTTAATCAAGCTTTCAAAGGGAAAAATTTTAATTGGCAAAACATTTTCAAATTTCAAAGTATTTAATAATCTAAATGCTAATAAATGAGCCAATGAAAGGACATTTGCGGCCTTCTATGCTATTATTATTCAAATTAAAGAAAACCGATGCAAAAAGTTGAGTCCAAATTCGAGAAGCTTATGATGATCATGCTCCATCGGCAGACACTTGCGAACGATGGTCAACCAAAAAATTTAAAGATGCAGAATTAGAAAACCTATAATCCCAGGATAATACGCAAACCTAAGACCAACTTTCTACCAAACTTGGTGTGTCTCAACACACCATTTCCAATAGACTACATTGTATGGGAAAAATTCAAGTCCCAGGAAAATGGATACCTCATTAATTGAATGAAAGGAATATGGAAAAGCAGCCTGTGAATTTTTAATGGAAAGATACTGAAGAAAGTCATTTCTACGCCGTATTGTTATAAGAGATGGAAAATGGATCTATTTTGATAATCCAAAACGCAAGAAATCATGAGTTTATCCTGATAAAATATAAAAATATAAAAATATTAAAATATTCAAGGCCTTGTTATGTATCTGGTGGGGCCGAAAATGTGTCTTCTTCTATGTGCTATTATACATGCCCTATCGAAACGTCGCTTTCGCAAATATTGTGAAATAATATTTTGGCTCGATGAATGGATTTTGTCTAAAGAAGAAAATTTCTTTTGCAATTCACGTTATCATAAATTTGGACCAATGTTATAGCTAACGATAGGAAATATGTATAATGTAAATGCAGTAAAATATATGTATTTTTTAAAAAAAATTCCTGCTACACCGAATATATATTCACTATAATAATTTCTTTTTTAAATTTTTTTCTTAAAGTTCAAACAAAAATAACAGTAAGATTTCTGAAATTAAGAAATTAAAAAGAAAAGTAACAAAAATGAAAAAACTGAATTTAAAAATTTTTTTAAAATTTCATTAAACATAAAATTTTTATCCAATTTTCAATACATTACTATTTCAAATAAAAGTATATTTGTAGCGTTGATTCATTTTGAAAATCTAATAAATATTTCAGTCTGGCATTTAATATGATTTTTTATAATTTTATAATGTTTTAATAACATTAAAATCAAACTTTTTGAGAAACGTATTTAAATCCTCCTTTCTTTTAATATTTTTATATAAAATAGATGTTTTGCAAAATTTAAGTCTTCCAAATTGTGATAATTACATTTTACAAAGTCTAGTCATTTCAATTATTAAAATGTCAAATTGGTCTACGGATTTATGCCATAAAGAAAATATACTAGATCCAGACTTACAATGGAGGGTTAAAGTTAAGTTAATTGAAGACAATTTAAGAAAACTAAAGCTAGAAACTGATAACATGGCCCAAAAATTTATTTGGGTAAAGTCAAATAATGGATCTTATGAAGGGTTTCCAAATTGGATTAATAAAATGGCCAATTCTTGTGATGAAATATCGAATTATATTAATGATTTATTAAAGTATATATTTTTTGTTTTCAGGTAAATTAATTTAAAATAGAATAATTCCAGAAAATCATAATTATGAATATGTGGCCAAAAAAACTCAGATAAAAAATTTGTCAGAACGTGTTCAAGCGCAAGTTAAGCATGTGCAACATTTATCCTCAGATATACAGAAGCAAATGGAATCTGATTTCAATAAATTAAAATTGGAAACATCTTCTGCATTTCAAGAAATGCAAGGTAGAATATTTATTTCGTTTTTTTAATAATAAAAATGTGAAAAAATTGTTTTAGATGTCAACGTAAATCGACTAAGTGGCGATTCCAGGATTTCTATACAAATGTCCGCTTTAGAAGATTCGAAATTGAAGCAAGTTCTCGAAGAACAACATCAGTTGGAAGGTTTGACTAAAGACGTTTTAATATTAGAAAGTTTGATGATTAAAATGTCCGAAATGATTCAAGATCAAGGAGAAATGGTCAACAATATTCAAGTCAATGTTGAACAAGCATATGATAATGTTGATGTAGGAAATAAACAATTAAATGAAGCAGTTATACAGAAAGAGAAATTTTACAAAAAGAAACTCTTAATAATTTTAATTGTATTCATAATTTTAGTCTTAATTACTGTAATTATTGTAGTGGCCGTTAAAAGTGGGTAAATCAAATGGACCAATACAAAAACTCCTATGGGAATGACAAAAAACGAAATACTATTTAAAAATTTTTATTATTGATATCGATTTTTATTGATATATTCAATATTTTTTGATTTGAAATTTTATTAAAGTTTTATTGATTTTTTAATATTTTTTTAGTTTCAATATATATTCTTTCATATTTAATCATTATTATGATTAATTTCAGTTCTTAAAATATATTACGTCACATCTATTATCTGATAATTGAAAACTGATAATCGATTTATATTTAGTTTGAAATTCAATAGAATTTATTATATCTGTAAAGTTATGTATGCAAGATTATAGAACTTTCATAAAAGTAGATTTTCAGTCTTGTATAAAGTATAAAAGATTGAATTTTTAAAATAATGTAGAAAAGTTTACCGCTTTGGAATTTACAGCCTTTACAGTTGAAAGGCAAACTTAATAAAATGAATTAAGGTTATGTATTTTGCATAAAGGAGACTAAATAAGAACAGTTTTGTGTAAACACTGTCTACATCTAACTTAGGGTGTTTATGCATTTAAAAATTCCTATAAATAAATCAAATTTTTTTGCTTAAGTATTGTACCATTTGGGGTAATCCTTCGATTAAGCGGTGTAAGATAATTGAGTTCAAAGCGTGTAGTATGAATAAGACTACAAATGTCAAATTCATTACTCCACATGAATTCAAAAATTATCCATAGTAAAAGTCTCATGTTTGGTAATTTCAAATATTTACGCCGCTAAACTGAAGGATTACCCCATTTTCAAAGTATAATAAGATAAAAGTTTCATACATTATTAAAATTAATTTTTTAAATGGAACAATTATTGTACTTCAAAAGTGTTAATTATTTTGAGATTTGAAAATCGAACTAAAAATTTAAATTAAAAAATTGAATTTATTTTCTGTTTTTTTCAAAATAAATTTGTTTAATTTTTTTAACAAATAAAATTAACGATATTTTTATGAAAGATCTAAGTGAGTAATAACCAAAACTTTCCAAATTAGATGTATGGTTTAGGACTACATATGAACAAGTACTTGAAGTGTGAGTCAAAAGGTACTCCTAATAAAATCACGTTTTTATGAAATAACAACCTATCATAATAAAATAAAACCAAAAAATACCATTATAGATAAGATAAAATAAGTTACATCTAACAATGCTAATGAAATTTAATCTAAATGAAAATTAGATAGCAAATTTTAAAAAATGTTGATGTGATAAATGAAAAAAGTCATAATAGAAATGTATTTTACAAGAGGATAACATAATAAATTTTCTGTTATTTATTTACCACAATCTTTTTGATTTACCTTTAAGAAGTATAAGAAATAATTCAAAGGTTTTAATATTTATAATGTTTAAAATTTCTAAAATAAATAAAACTCAAATCCATTCAGATATGTTATCATATTTTTTTGAAAAAGCAAATTTTCATTTTTATTTAATTTTCATATGAAAGAGAAAAATGAATATTTTATAAACTTATAAGATTTTAAAATTAGGCTCAATAGAGGTTGTATTGTTTGGTAATGAAAATAAGGAAGAAATATTTGGTTGTATACAAGATAAAAAAAAGATAATATGATACAAAAAGAGCAAAATTTATATTCTCAAAATGAATTTATAGGAGAATTTTCATTAAAATTAATTTTTTTATATTTAGAATTATATAGTAGAATTATTTATAACATTTAAAAGAAAAAATAAAGCAATATTTATGAAATAAAGGGAGAGGCTAAATTAAAATTGGTATATTAAAATAATTTATTCCAGAATTGACTAAATCCAGAATCAGAATTAAAAAAATAAAAAATTGAAGATGGAAAACCTGTAAATATAATTGTATATCAAGACACTATGAAGGAAATTTAACAGAAGGTATAAGCCAAACTGCAATTATTTCATATTTACAATCAGATGAAATGAGTCTAATTGAAATTTTAATGAAACAATTTTATTCAAATATTTTATGTACATATAATATATATAAAATAAAGAATAAATTTAAAGAAATAGAATCCAGTGCATCTATTTATCATAATTTTGATGAACATATTTATGAAAAAATTCAGCTTCACTTCATGAGATTAGATCAAATTCAATGAATTCGTTCTGTGGTTGATAGAATAAAAAATCTTTTTTGAAGATATATGAATACATTATAAATAATTGAAAATTAAATATAGATTTACCGTTAAATAAATATTTTTATAGTTGAAAGTTTTGGAATTGAAACACCAATTATGACAGTACATTCAAAAATTGATAAAATTAATAATAAATTTTAAAATAAATTTACAAGTGTTACTATTATACCCTATCAAAGTAACTTTCGCTCGCAAATCAATAAATCATCACTATTCAATGTTGTGTTCGTTCACTATTATAGGTACACAAATTTACCTCTATTGAATCAAAACCACCACGATAAAACTTTATTAAAAATTTAACAACAGCCTGACACACTAGTTGTAACAATAATTTCGTCTCAATGTCTGATGATCACACAAAACAAAAACAAAATAGTCCCAATGTCGAATAACAAAAATCAATATCGTTTCAATCAACTTGCTAACAGATAATCAAATCAAACAAAAAAAAGAATAATAATGATATTATTAAATAATTTTAAGATAAATGTCAGGAGATAATCACAAAAAGAAAACATAAAATAAAAAGGAGAAAAATATAAACGATCTCACCGGGAAAAACAAGGGCTGCCCGTGTCGTCCTCTACACCCTTTGCAGGTCACCTATGGATTCCCAAACTCGATGGGTCCCCTTGATAAATCCTCTTGCATTAGCATATCCACGGAAAGAATGTCAATTACTGAAAGTTCATAGACAACTTCATTTAATCCAAGAACAAACTTTTTTCATCGGGGTACTCTCCTTTTACCTGAAAGATGGGAAAAGTTGTGAATAATGCCGGGAAATATTTTGATTAAATATACTGTGCTATTTGTAATAAAGTAATAAAAATTATTTGTCTTAAAACGATCTGAACTTATGCATACCTCTAATATTTTAATAATATACTACAGTGCAACTTCTATTTTGGACCAATTTCTGAAATGGACCACTTTTATAATCGGAACAAACTCCATATTTGGACCAATAATTTGTAATTTTCATATTTCACGATATTTTCATATAAAAAAATAAAATTCTGTGTCCAAAAATTTCAATAATTTGTTTAAAAATTTAATAATTTTTTTTAATAATATTTTGGTATATAACATTTTCAAAATCAGGAATGAGTAAAAAATTATCATATGAAGTTAAGTATAATATTGCCAAGCAACTTCGCACTAAAGAATCTTCCCCCCTTTTTAAATTTCTATTATTACATCCATATAGGTTCATATAAAACATGTATTATAGCCTTTTTATGTCTTAATTTCTAATATTGAACCAATTTCTATTTTTGGACCACTTTTGAAATTTTTTAGTCCAAGATACAGTCCTTGTAAAAAGTTTGTTCACCCCCTATAGAATATACAAAATTAATGGAAATGAATAAGTTAAAACTCGAAATTTATTAAATAAATAGGTATTTAATATTTAGTGGGATATCCTTTTGATTTTTGGACCAATACTAATCTTTTTGGCATGGAGGATACAATTTTCTTGCACAACTTAGCAGAAAGTTTGTACCATTCGTCTTGAAACTTTTTACAAGGACTGTAGAAGTTGCACTCTATATAGTTACAAAAGTAAAGAGATTACATTGAGTCATTTAAAACAAAAACAACATGCTGCAACTATTTCGAATAAGATCCGATTATTCATTAATATTGCATTTATTATGACCAGCTCTTCTATATTTTCTATTTAAATGATCATGATCTCTAACTTTCTAATTTTGATTCAATATTACAATAAATACAATAATCTGAATTATTAAAATCAATTTCATCTTTACATTCATTATAATTTAATGATTTGTATTTTTTATTAGATTGCACTGATATATATATATATATATATATATATATATATATATGTTTTTGATTATAATAAGACTCGATTGGTTTCAGAAAAAATGTATATTTATGTCTGCAACAGATAGTATGATGTGGAAGAGAAGTATAATCTTGATGGTGTAGTTTGTTTATGCCGATTCCAATTTATTTCTTTGTATGTTAAGAGAAGAAAGACAATAAAAAATACATTGATAAAAAATATTATTTGAGATGGAGACAATGGTATTGATAGTTATCACAAGTTATTCGACTTATGATTTTAGGGTTGTTTTGTAGAACCAATTGAACCATAACATATAGTCATATATAATCATAATATGTAAAAGTTGGCTAATATAAAATAAAACATTTATTATTTCTATTATTTTCATTTTCATTATGAACGGATTAAGATCTGTGAGCTATGCATTATTGATACAGTAATACAGTTAAATGACATACAGTAATTATTTTCTCTATTTTGAATATTAATTATATTTGTGCTTTAAAATTGTTAAAGGTATATAACTACTTCCAGAAAAAGTATTTTTAATTTCTGAAATATTTATAAAAGTTTTATCTATATATTCAAAAAAATTAAACCTCAACCTTTTCCTTCAAAAAAAAAGTATTAAAAAAGTATTAAGTATTAAAATTACTTATTTTATTAAAAATTGTATTTAAATAAAAAATGTCGGAAAGCTGACGATGAATCTTTCTGAATTGAAAGAAATTGCTAATGATGATCCATAAAGCCAAGAAGATAAAGAGACTGTTGATGGCAAAAGTATAACAGATTGCGATGAAGAATTAGTATAAAAAATGTGACTATTTGAGCAATTGAAAATTTTTGTGAAAAAAATTTTTTTATAAAAATTCCATACTAGGCTCATAGCAATGTGCTGATGATTTATTTACATGTATTTACAAAAAATTGTAAAAAATAAAATTTAGTTCATTCGATTCCCGGTATCTCGGATTAATTTTCAACTAACAAAGACAAAAGTTGCGATCATCTGATTTGACACACTGTGAGAAACTGTGAGAATTGTCTGATTCTCCTCAGATTGGAACACCCAAACGCGAGATTGACTTGTCTTTTTAAGCCGTTCGAATAAATCCATGATTCGTCATCACTCACAATGTTTTACAAATTTTTGAATCTATTTAAGGTTTTTCGGCATCAGTTGACGAGCTACTTTTTGTTCAGAAGTTAGGAGATGTGGGATCAAACGGGAAACTGTTTTTTAAATTTCTCACATTCATTATGCAGAATCTTATGCAATGAGTTCTTTGAAATGCCCAACAAACAATATTTTATTTTAATTTTAGTATCTAAATTTAAATGTTTATTTTACATAATAATATTTTAGTATTGTAGGCTTTTATGTACACATGTATATTTTTCTTAAAAGACAGCCTTCATATAATGCTGCAGCACAAAATTGTGTATTACTATATTTGAAATAATGTTTTGTTTGATAATTTCATTAAGATATCATAAACCAGTTAATGAACCATTTATAGTAAATGGCCCTTCCATTATAAATCGTACCGGACCATGGCGCTTTCAAAACCATGCCGATCATGTGTTTTAATACACCAATCTACAAATCTCTTTCGTTTCAGGTGTCTAGTTGTTTTCGAATCAAATGTGAAACGTGATTTATTTTGTACAGTTCTTGTTGATAAATACATTCTTTTGGCAATATCACGAAAGGCCAGCTCGGCTTCTAGCATTTCACATAATTTTCCTTTTCAAATAAGTTTGATTGAAACATTAAGAAAAATTGTTAAACTAAAAAATTGTAGATAAATAAAATTGTTGATATCAAACCTATTTAAATTCCGTATTTGTGATACAAATATATTAATAAAGCCAAACAATGTGAGATGACAATTTCAATCAACTACAGGACGATTTATTGTGATAACATTTCAAAATATCATTGTTAGTAGCCTGCCATGAGGGAATTATGAAGCAGAAATTTTAAATAATTTTGTAGTACGTTTTTGAAGATTAATATTTATAAGAGACAAGTTTGATAGTTGTTCCGGTATATCAGTAGTGAGCCAAAAAATATTTTACTTTATGAAAAATGAATTGATGCTTTTGAATCAAAGAAACATCGGTGCATTTCTTTGAATAGCTGCTTTATATCTGAAATTATTTGCTAACGCGTTAAAATTGAGATTGACAATATTTTTGAAAACATTTAAGCTATTAATAATAAAATAGATTCGGTAAAATCTAAAGAAAAAATTCAGAATTTGATAAGTTAAAAGGTACTTGTGCTTTAATTCAAAATAAAATAGACAATAATATAATTTTTTATTTTTACCAAATTTCAAAATTTAGTAATAAAATATGGAGACGGCCAAAATTACACAAGATTTTTCAAAATGTTGTCAAAAAGTTCCATTTTTGTACACTATTCCTTCACATTGTTTCTTCTCAATTTTCCAGATTTTTTAGTTTTGCTGCATATTACAGTAGACATGAACTTTTTAATCAAAGCTATATCACGTGAAGAATTTTAATGAACAGTTTTTTTGTATTTTTCTCAAAATATGTAATTGTAAATATACTAATATTTGTAATACTAATTCTTTTCAGTTTACAAGATTTTATTTTGAAAATCATGCACATTTTCTGTGAATTAAAAAAAATTACCAGTAAAAATAAGAATGCTATTACACTCATGAGTAGACATTTATCTATATAACATTGAGATCATTTTTTGTATGGTTCCAATAGACACTAAATTTCTGTAATAAAAACAACAAATTGTACATGTTACATATTCATTTGCTTGTTATTCCAAATATATATTTATTTACTTTGACTTTCGTTTTTTTATAACATTTTGCCCACATCGTCTTTATTTTTAAAAAAATAAAAAAGTACACCTGTCTGTAGATTCCTGCATCCATAGCAACAATTTTTTCACAAATATTCTAGTTTAAAAATCATTTTAGATAATTAAAAAAAGATGTTTACTACTAATTAGAATTTTATAAATATTCATATACTTATTACAGAAAATTAAAATGAATTAATTTTTCAATAGTCCACAATTAAAATTGTAAAGTAATTTAATGAAAAAATTAATTTTAAGTCCTCAAAAAATAAAAAATCTAAGTTCCAATAAAGAATAGTTGAGAATAAATTCCACTGTTAATTCTTTTAATTTATTGATAGAAACGCCAGATCCCCTTTCGTTAAAATTTATTTCAATACATTCAAACTTGTCGAAAATTGATAAAAGAACCATTTATCTAAATAAATGCATTTCAATTTTAAATACCAATAGCGAAAAAACTCACTTTTACAGTAAAAAGATTCCGGAAAATAACCAAAAATCTGATTAGAACTTATCAATCTTTAACCTGTGGCAACTTTTTGAACAAATATACATTTACTTAAAAATAAATTAATCAGGCAAAAAATATTAAAGGATACTTCAATTTTTCCTAGTCTAGTTACTTAAAAACATTTTTAATATACTTAATATTAAAAAAATGCCTACTAGTGAAATGAATTGCATTTGACAGAAGCCGGATTCTAGAGTGTTAAAACAAAAATTGCTTAACGAAAATAAAAAAAACCAAAACATCACATACTTATAATGGGGAGAAAATAGATCTTTAATATTTTATTTCATTCATTAACTAATATTCCATAATACACAAGATTTAAAAAAATCAAAAATTTTTATTTCTTTGCAAATGTTATTCTAATGTGTTGGTTGGGCTTTATCTTAAAATTCTGTAACTGTGACTTAGCCCTTCCAGAATTTTGTTCATTATCAAATTCCACAAATGCTATATCTGGTCGACTGGGTACCATTCTAACTTCTTTATATCCATTGAACTTATTAAACAATACACTAATCATTAACTCATTTGAATCTTCGGGTAAATTTGTTAAAAAGAGAATTTTATTTGGCGGCTGATCTGGCATTTGACTTGGATCAAGGGAGTTATTTCCTTTTCCAGTCTTCCCAGATTTCATTAATTTAGCTTCAGATTTAACTATCAGGCGCTTCTTTTTTTTCTTAATTAATTCTTCTGGGTTTTTCTTAGGACGCTCAACAAAAGTTCCCTTTCTTTTCGAAATGATATCGGAATCTGTTTTCGAATACTGAATCCGCATCGGTTTATCATAAAATGGAAAACTTTGCATTGAATTTATTGCTTCAGTGGAACTTTTAACATTTTCAAATATAACAAAAGCCTGGCCTTTCAATTTTAATCGCTTACTAACCATTATTTCTAAAATTCTACCAAATTGAGAAAAAACTGCAAATAATGCCTTCTTTAATTCATCTTTTTTGATTTTTTCATTAAGATTGTTAATATAAATTGTATTATTTGGAGTGATATCCATATCTAATAATAATTGTAATTATTGAAATATGGCCTCTTCGAAATTTAAGATATTCAGATTAAAACAAAATAGTTATATAGATTGAAGGCTTATATTTCCTTATTTATGTAATGATAAACCTTTTAATTAAGTACCAGAAAATTTAAAGAAAATATTCGCATTAATTTTCTGTAGAATTTTGAGGTCCAAAAATTCTAAAAAGTAATTTCATAAAATTTTGAAATAAATGACGGAAATAGATTTAAGGAAAAGCTAAAGATTTTAATATTATTAATCTTCTGAATTTTTGACTATATTAATCAACATGGTTAACCACGTTAGATTTCTTATAATTTCATAAAAACTCTCCAAACATTGGAAAACCAATAATTCTTGTCAAGATTCTGCATCTTGAAAAAATATTGGAAGTATATAGTAAACTAATAAACAAATTCAAAACCAATGATCAAAAATTAAAATTTCGCTCAATAAAAGATTTTTTGTTTTTCTCTTGAATTTCAATTTTTATAATTTAATACCAAAATAATAATATTTTCCTACAGACACAATCTTGACCAACATTTTTTCTTAATCCATATCAGCATGATGAATTGTGTATTGTACTATCCTTTGGGATTGATGGTTATCTTGAAATGAATAGGTTCGAATCGAGGCTCCCTTTAGTAAATGTCCATGTTGATTATGATAACTGGCTAACAATGTTATTCATCTGTAGAGGTACAATCGACCTAATTGACAATCAGTGACTTAAAAGTTGGTATAAATAGAATGAAAAAGGATCTAGTCCGAGTTGGTCAGCCTGTAAAGCTGGTGATCTTTCTAAAATGGATGTAAATTTTCATTGAAATATACTTGTGACACTGAGAATGCAAACCGATTGCCAGCTAGACTATGACTTTGTCGAGTATGTAACTGCAAATTGTGAGTATAGAAAAATGAATTTTACTTTCAATCATCTCACAGACACGATCCGATTATTGATGATGATGAACCAGTGATTCAAAACCTTGCTTTTTAGTTGAAGTCATGGACATTACCTTCAGAGTAGATAGTTGCTCTGATAAAAATATGTTCAGGATTAAGCTCTCTTCAGAATGAAAATGCTTGTAGTTAGAGCATATTTGGTTATCGCGACATTAGAAAATTGTTGGTTTCATTAGAAAATTCCAGATTCTCGAAGGATTTTGGATAAAAACCAACCACAAAATTGCTAATATTTTCCTTATCGAAATATGTATTTTTTAGATCAGACTTTCCAAGCTCTTCACTTTAACGATAACTTGTTTATTTAATCAAAATTACAACGAAAATCTATTTCCCGAACTTCAATAAAACTTTATCGTTTGTTTGCACCAAAATTAATCAAAACAATCATAGAAAAGTATTACAATTATCACAATCACAATAAGAAAACAATCAAAAAAGTCACAATAAATGTTTAAAGTTCACTGAAATACAATAATTACTAAAATAGGTTAAATAAATCAAAATAATAATAAAAATAACCAAAATTACTGATTTTAAATTACAAAAAAATATCTCAGTGAGCGATAATTGGGTTGCCTAGGGATTCCTAAACTCGATGGGACTCGTTGTGAAATTCAGCTACAGAATCTTTATAAATAATAACAATAATTACTGGAATTCCTTTGGGTTGATAATAGTTCCGTATCGATTCTGACGCAATACTTGAAAATTCTTATTCAAATTGACAATTCTTCGAATATACCTCTTGAAAAAGCCCAATTTCATTGTTTTTTTTGTTGGGCAAATTTCTGAACGACTGCTAATCTATATTTTTAGATGGCCATTTCTCCAATGGCCATTCATTCTCAATTTTTTTTATCATCTCGACAACGAGAAAGTTATTTTTGTTACGCTTTGTATTATTTTGAAATCTTTTCATAACACTTAGGTCGTAAATTTACTGACTCTGTCACTTTTGTCAATAACGTGCTCTAAAAAAATTGAATCAAAACGACTACAATAAAACTTTATTCTATTAACACAGGTACAGAAAGGTGATCACACAATAACACAATCTCCAAAGTAAAATTTCTCAAATATTTAAAATCAATAAAATAATACTGAAAATCAGAACAATTAATAATCAAATCGAATAGTCAGTAAAAGTTGGATTAAAAGTTCAAAACTATTAACAAGATTAATGTTAATTTAGAAAGAAAAACAGAAACAACAAAGTACGTCTCATCGCTTTAGGAAACGATGGGTCCTAGGTTCGTTTGATGAGTTCGATCCGGTACGCTCATAAACGCCCTTATAGAGCAGGACCTATCGTTGGCTCCTGTCGCATACAAGTGAGCATAAGCATAAAATTTTCACCAAATTGAATATAATTATAATATTCACATAATTGAATATGATCTTCTCAATAGTCTTCTTCCGACATCATTATTTAGTCTGACAAAGTCAAACCTTCTGACAAGTAACCAAAAATCGACGTTTCTGCCGAAAATTAAAATCAATAAATTTTTTTCTAATTTCTTTTTATGTTAATAAATTGGGGACTTCAAAGCCTTTTATACTGATCAGATGATCTTTGCGCAGATGCAATACCATGAAATAAATACTATTTTTCTTTGAAAGATCCGATATTTTTATTCACTTATGTAATTTCACCTGACTTAAATAGTGTAAGAACCTGGTTGCATTAGATGACCAGGCAACAAACGGTCATATTGCTCTGTTGCAGGATCCAAGTAACCGAAAGGTCGCTGGTATTCAATATCCAAACTCGATGATGATGACTGATGAATAAACAAAAAATACGAGGAAGATGGTGCCTGATGCATATTTTCCTCGAAAGAGGTGGCTTTTCTTTAAAAAATTTTTGTCGATTAATGAGGAATGTCAATTCCCTTTTTAGGCACTAAAACCTAAAACTGTTCCCGAGTGCGGACTCTGATCTAATTTTGGCAATTCGACATTCGCACTTGTCAAAATTAGATCATTTATTATTTATTATTATTAGGCTATTCAAAAAACAAGGTCGGTTTTCATGAAGCCATTTATTTATAGTTAATTTAACAATTTTTCTTTTGTATATCATTTTAAAGCGCAGATTTCAATCTACATTCTGGTAATATTAATGTTTTATATAAAGTTAAAATAATATGTTTAAATAACATAGAACGTGAAATGGAAAAGAAACAATTACGAACAATTTTTTTATATGAATATAAGTAGTATGTAAATCCAGACTTTGAGGACAGAACCCCAGCTTTTATTTTTTTTACTCTTTTTCGGTCGCAGGAGCTCCCTCAAAAAAAATATTTCATCTTCTCAAAGTCTGGTTTTACATACTACTTCATTTATTATATTCTTATATTACTAGTTTTAAAAAACTTTAAAATATCAATTTTTTTCTTGAAAAATAAAATTAAAAAATCACTTAAAATAAAATAGAAAAAAATTAATTTTTTTACAAAAATGAATTCAACTTACTCTGACATTTGTGAAAAAGATTGTAATAAACTTGCAGGTTTAATTTCTCATAAAAAATCTAAATCACATTTAGAAAATTTACACAACGTTCAACCACCAAATAAGCAGTGTAATTTTTGTGAAGATATTTTCAGAACAGTTGCAGCAAGAATAATTCATGAAAAATATTGTGATAATAATCCAAATAATCTTGATAATCAAAATAATCAGCTGCAACAAATTTCACAACAAAATTTAAATAATTTTAATGATGAAAATACTATTACTTTAAAAGACCAATTTTATAATTCCTCAAAAGATTATTTAATTTCTAAACAAGTATATGAAGGAAATAATGTAAGAGATTATTTAAGTAATTTTCTTTCAAAAATTAAAGAATCAATGTTCTATCATATTCAAGATGGAAGATTTTTTAAACCATTTAAATTTTCATTAAACTTAAATATAAATTTTTTCATCCAACTGATTCTGAATATTTTACTTTAAAATCTTCATGTGCTGTAGGAAAAATAATTACAATAAATAATATTAAATCAGAAACAAAATATTTTACAAAATTTAGAAGAAGAAATGGAAAACACCTGGCAACGATTAAAAAATCTGGATGGACAATCGATAGTTTTTCTCACTTAACGCTTTTAATTGATGATATAAAAGTTTTAAGAGGAAGATCATTTATTCATTTACCTTTTCAATCTCATTCAATAATTAATTCAATCAATAATTAAGATAAAAAATGTTTTATATGGTCAATTATTTCTTATTTTATACAACGTAAAATTCCTTATCATAAAGAAAGAGTATAGAGTATGAAAATAAATTTAAATATAATGAAGAAGATATGCCAATGAAAATATGTAATATTAATAAATTTGAAAAAGGAAATGGATTAAGAATAAATGTGTATATGATTGAATGTATTAATAAAAAGGCAAGCAAAGTCCTTGAAACTAATGCTTCTGTTTCCGAAATTGAATTAAGAAAATCTTGGAGAAAATATCCATTACATATTTCTTTACAGGATATTAATAATTATAAAACAATATCTTTATTTTTTCATGAAGTCCATACATTTTAATTAAAGATTTTAAAGCATGGATTAATGAAGAAATTGGATATAGACTTAAACCGAGTGAAGATGAGGAATTATTTATTTGTGAAAAATGTTTATCAATAAATTTTAATTGATCTGCCTATGAAGAACATTATGATTTCTGTATTTTAAATAAACCAACAAATTTATTTTTCCTGATCCGAATTCAAAAATAACTTTTACTAAGACTTCCATTTGTAATTTATACAGATGTGGAGACTACGCCCAAATTCTGCAGCGAAGTCAAAGCCAAGTGGATCAACCAATTTGTGATTTAAAAAAAAAGATTTAACAATAACTCTCTATAACTTTTAAACTTTCCCTCATATCTGTTATACTTTGTGATTTGAAACT
>JBBMKC010254354.1:0-10174 GCA_037834085.1 Bipalium vagum | reverse complement strand
CAATTGCCCGCCTTAATTGATGTCATAAAAGAATATGATTCAAATGATGTTTTTAATTTCGATGAAACTGGTTTGTTATGTAAATGACTATGACAACAAATGACATTATTTTTTGACCAACCTAATAGTAAAGAGATATGAACAAGGATAATTCACACAAATTACTTGTAATAATAATAACTCATAGCAGAGACTTAAGGTGACAGTAAGTCATTCTTTCTAAATATATTTTTAAAATTTATTTCAATATTTTTCAAAAAAATAATTTTTTTAAGAAATTGTTCAAATGAAAAGATAATAACTGATACAGTCTCTGTTTTGATTCGAAAATCGTTCCACCAATTAATCAGGAGGAATATATTTTATATTACGAGGATGCAAAGAGAAAACAGTCTTTAATTTTACATAACACAGAATATTATTCCCATTTTATCGTAAAGACAACTCTTTTTCATAATTGGTAAGTTGTAATTTTTTATAGAAAATAAATCGTTAAAAACGTATAATTAAGTCTTATTCCTCCCTATCACAAAAGTGATTTTTTGAGTAACGTAAATCTTTCTTTGTTTTAATATTGTATATCAAAAAGAAAAATTATTGTTCTGATAGGAGAAAATAATTAATTATTTATTAATGGAGCAATTTTAAATATTATAAAAATAGTAATAAATAATAATTTTTAAAAAATCAAAATTATTATCTTAGAAATTGAAAACTTTATCCTAATGATTTTCTTCAGTAAATCGTAATGAAATAATTTTTTAATACATTTTTTAAATTTTAAATTTATTTTTAAAATTCAGGGTTCATTGTTTTTATCTGGTAAAAAATTATTTTTTAAGAAAATGAAAAAAATATATCGATGATTAGGGGAAAATGGAAATTTTTCTTTATTTCTAAAACAAAAGTGTTGAAAGAAAAATATTTTTCTAATTAAAATTATCATTGTTAATATTGAATATCACCCTATTGAGCTGAAATTATTATATTATTGTAAGACGAAATAATAAAATTATTTTGTTTCACTAATTATATAGGAAATATAATTAAATTATTTGCAGTAATTTGTGTTTTATTTTAATTACAGAGAGAATTATTTATATATTCGTTTCACTGTCCTCAAGGTAATTCGAATAATAATCACTTCATATATGAATCTTGTCTAAGGCAAAAATTATATTGGTTTGCTGAGGCATATAATAAAAAGTTAAAGATTAAATATCTAAATTCATTGAAAAGATTATTATTAAAATGAAACAAATTTTTTCAATTATTTTAAAAATTAAGAAAACAGTTTTTCTGCGTTAATAAAATATTTTCAATAATTTAATTAATTTGAAAATATTTTTTTGAAATCAATTAAAGACTCATAGTACAATTCTCCCTAAATTAAAATGGTCATATTTCTACATTAATATTTAATATGGTAATCAAAAGTAACTTTAAATAAAAGAATAATTATTTTTCATTTTTTGAATTTAATAATTAGTTTAATTTAATTTTCTCTCAAAATGAAATCTAGTTCGTTTAAAAAAGTCGATCTTTAATTATTCTTGTTTAAATATACATTTAGACAAAAATTTACAGTTTAGCTCTGTAATCAAATTATTTAAAAGTCAGAAAAATAATTATTTAAAAATAATTTATAATTATTATTATTTTTCTTTGAAAACTTTTTAATTTTCATATATATATATATATTTCTTATTTTTTCTGAAACCTTTAGTCAATAAATATTGTTTTATCATGCCATTATATATTGTACTTTTATTGCATTAATCAATATTTTTGTAATATTACCTGGTTGAAAAAGTCGTGACGCATTTTGTAGCCTTTTAAAAGCTTATTTAGCTATCTACAAAACAGAAACCAGTTATTAATATATGTCCCATTTAATTCGATGAACTTTTTCCATCTTTTCTGAATTTTTAAATTTCTTGTTCATGGAAGGACTTGTCTTTATTATCGAAAACCTGAATAATGTGCTGTTTAAAACCGTCATCTGAATTGAACCGTATGTCGTGCATAGAACTTTAGATAGAAAAATGAAAGAAAGTCCGACGACGTAAGATCAGGTGAAAATGTCTAGTGTGGCAGCACAATTCAAACAAACTACTATAAAACGGCTCATCAAATTTTTTGTATCCTAGTAATGTCATGATGGAGATCTATTTTGTTCAATGAGTTTTGAAGGAATTTGAATAATCGCTTCGTTTGAACTGTTCAATTTCTGGCAATATACAATAGATTTGATAGTTGTATCAAATTGATGGAACTCAAATAGACAAAGCCTTTGTAATCTTACCAATCTTCCTCTAGTGACGTCTGGTTTCGATGTATCTTTTGACAAATCGAAAGCTCTGGACATTAATGGTAAGTAATTACTTTTTATCACAAGTTATCAACCGATTTAGAAAAGAATTCCTTGAACCACGTTTAATAAGCATATCACAGGTGTTCATGAGTGCTGTCAACTGATATATATTCAGTTGATGATGCTCAGTTGAAATCAATGATCGAAGCAGACACAAGGAAAACAACACGGGAAGTTGCGAAAGACATCAACTTTAATCATACCTAAGTTCTTCGCCAAAAAGCACAAAATTGAAAATAAAATCCGTTATGAAATCTGCTCCAGACTTCTGCGCAACAAAAACGCATCGTTTCTTGATCTCATAGTAACGTGCATAGTAATCTGCTGAATGGTTAGATCATGATGAATGTCCACAGCCAATGTCGCACTTGAAAAAGATTATGGTTATTGTTGAGTGGTCAGCCACTGGTCTGATTCATCATAGCTTTCTGAAAGTTGATGAGACCATTATTGGCTAGAAGTATGTTCTAGAGATAAATGAAATGCACGAAAAACCTCGAGAACAACAAGCACCTTTAGTTTAGCACCTTTGGAGAGGTCCTATCATGATTCACGACAACGGTCGGCCATAGCAAATATCACTCGAGAAAAATTGTATGATTTTGATTATGAAACTCTTTTTCATATACCTTACTGGTATATCAGACCTGGCTCAAACCGACATTAACCTTTTAGGTAACTGGACTTATTTATGCGTAGGAAAGGGTTCCAAACTGAAGAGAATGTGAAAACGCTTCCCTGGATTCTGTTGCTTCCAATAGTCCCGAGTTTTATGCAGTTGGAATAAATATGTTTATTACACGTCGGCAGAAGTTTCTTGATTCAAAAGAATTATATTTTGATAAATAACGTTTTCTTTGGACTGAATTATTGAATTTTAAAACATTTGCTAAAAACCGGCGATTATTTTTACACCAACGTAACATTTATTTATAATGACTATTGAAAAACTTTTGTATCCGCTATAAAATGAAACTTTAAGTACATTATCAAAACAGAACCTGAAAGTCTCTTTAGGCTAAATGTTTTAATTTCCTCAAAGCTACTTCAGGTCAGACAAACAGGTTTCGAAATACACAGTTTCTCTATTGATCCTAAGGGAATCCACCTCTCACCTAAACTTATTTGAAGCTTACGTTAATATTCACTCATCAACTTTTCAAATTAAAAAATAATTTTGATGATGATCATTATGAAGGAAATATAGAGGCATTTCATTTTGTATCAAATTATGGGAACATTATTATGCTGCGTCGAATTCGAAGGTATATTTACCAACTTTTAATGATTCTACAAGAGGTTTTAAAAATTTAACAATGATTTCCTTCATTATTTAATTTTAAAATTTCATCAAGGAATTTTAGTGGCTAACAGTATTCTTAACTGATCTTCGGAATACAGCGTGAGCCAACGAAAAAAATCTTATGTTGAAATGAATTCTTACAATTTTTATTTATACAAAACAAATATAATTTATGTAGATTTGTAACACTAAATAAAATATCATGTCTCAAATGGTCCCCATATTATTGCTAGCATGTTGCAGCTGTTTCAAAGTATTTTTCCATAACAGGCGTACACCTTGTTTTTCAATTGACCCCTCAAGAAAATATCAAGAGAAATCCGGTGAAAGAAAAAAATTTACATATCTTGAAACAAGGTGGTCGTCAAGCATTTCGTGAGGAAGATCAATCGTGCCTCAGATGGTATGAGCAGTGGTCTCATCCTGCTAGAATCACATGCATTCAATATCAACTTTTGTAGTTTGAAAAAATATTTGCAGCGTTTTCCAGTACTGGGATGCATTAACGTTGTGCATGAACTTCTTCACCTTCGAAGAAATATAGACCAATGATCTTATCGCCAATTGTTGTGGCTCCAATATTCTTGGGTTTTTTGTATCCAAATATCTGCAGTTCTGATTTTTAACAGAAAATGACATCTGCACAAATCTGTTGAAATATTGCAGACGTTGCAAATGATCTTACATTTTATTTCTTCACCCATTTGAATTTTGCACGAGAACATTTGAAAATCCAATTTAAAAATCCATCTTAATGATGTTCTAGAAACTCATAATTGAGATGTACGCTTTCGTGTAGAGACAAGTCAGTTTTTGCTAAAAATTCTGTCGGACAGACTATATCTTCTGAAGAGCGGGCATCTGCGAACAAACTGCATTAAAATTTGTCATAGATCATGGTTCTTCAAAACGCACCGGAACTATTTTTAACACCAAAATGTTGACGATATTTTCGTTGTCCCTGAATAAGAGATCATTACAGGAAAAAATTCGATTATTTTCGCACGTTTCTTCACTTTGTAATTGTGTATTATAAAATTTCCTCTATTTATCTAAAATCCAAAAAACAAATTAGATCATTTTAAAAATTTTAAAATAGTTATTTGCTTTTTAAATGAGATTGACTTCTTTGGGCCACCCTATATTTTACTCCCTCTGTCCGGAAATATGGTATACATTTCAACAAAAATCGTAGATTATCGTGATTATAAAAATAAATTGGAAACTTTCATTACATTGTTATAGTAAATACTCATGACAAATTAACCTGAAATATTTGACGTAAGCAATATCATTCTTAGTTAAAAACTTAACGCTCAAACATTCTTGTTTCTTGAGACAAATAAAATTAATACCGCTGCAAGACGAATATGGAAAAATTCTGGAGGAAATTTGTTAAACTTAGAAAGAGGGATTCCAAATATAAACAATTAACCGAAGAACAACGTCAAGGTATATTAGAAAAATTATTACAGCAGATGAAGGAGGTTAAGTTTAAACACGGTGCAATCAATGAAGTTGCTACTGCGTTTCAAGTTTTATGTATGTTGTATGTTCCAAAGAAGCGTACAATAACGCCAAATCAAATTTCGAGTGAAAAAAATCATTCTTATTTAATTAAAATGTTTTAAATAAAGTTAATATAATATACTTGTCATGTACATTTTTTGATTTATTTTATTTTTTCGCAAATGTATACCATATTTCCGGACGGAGGGAGTAACAATTTCGTTGCCTTTCTTAACCAAGATTTTTACTCAAAGTCTTTAAGTTAAAACGTGTATATAGATTGCTAGAGAAGAGTCATATTTTTAAAGTTTACATTAAAACATTTCTCTACATAAACATAATATAATTATATCACTTTAAATGTGAAGAAGTAAAAGTCTGATTTTGGTAAGTTCGACTGTATTATTTAAGTCAAATAAAAATGCAATTGATGTTGAGATAGCACCTGATCATGATAAAAAGAAATCTGATATTTTTTCTTTAATAAGTTTATTTTAAAATTACTTTTGAGTTAAGTTAATATATCACAATGTTTCTCTTGGTTGGTCTTTTGTTTTTTTCCAAAGATATTGATAAATAAAAATTCGTTCAGTTATTTTTGCATTAAAAATCAGTTAATAATTTAAACCTAATATTAAGAAAAATATTTTTTTCCAATGAAGAGATTTTGTTTTAATATTAATGGTATCATAATATGAAATGTTCAAATATTGTAGATTTAATTATACATGTATGTACTGGGTCATTGATTAAGTTAGTGTAACGTTATCGTTTTTTATGTAACTTAATAGATTTTAAAGTACATGTTGTTTAAATAATACGTATATTTTTGCAAAATGTGAAAGTTTAAATTTCACGAAGTACTTTTTTATAAATAATTTTCAATGATTGTTATTTATCATTTTTGAAGACCATTTAGAAGAATTAGGATAAGAGTAAAATTAGAAAAATTCTCTTGTACTAGTACAAAATAGAAATTATATTCAATGAAACTAACCTGAAAAATAATAAGGCATTTATTTGGTCAAGGAATAGTTAATGATTGTGTTGTCAAAAATTGGTATGAACCATTTCACCAAGGAAATAAATCACTTAAATATCACAACAGTTGTGACCATACACTTAACATTGTTAAGGACTAGCTGAAAAAGATAATCGAAGTGGATCCGTCAAATAGGAAAAATAGTTTCTAGTCACTGCTTTCCTTGAAAGAATTGGAAGTTGTTCCGGAGAATCTTCCTCATTATAGAAAGCTGTATACATCATCAAGCTTTGCCATCTGAGAAGTGTCAAATTCAGCAATCTAGATCATATTTTTCTGCTTTCTTTGTGTTTAAATTACTATATCCAAGTTTCATCACAAATGATAATTAAAAGAAACATGTTTTTGGCCATTTGTTAGAAACAACTAAGCAATGATCGACAGGTTTTCACTCTTTCTTCCGTTTGCGACTCAGTGAAAAAACTATCAACAAAAACTTACCTGGGTCATAACTGAATGTTTAATATTTCATAGATGCTTAAAATTCCAATGACATCTGTCTTCAATATCACTGACTATACTAAAGGGGATCTTTAATTATAGTGTGCTGGATAACACTGATAATTTCAGACCTTTGGATGCTAAAAATAAATTAAGTAACTGTTATATTTTGAAAACTGGAATGAATATCATATCATGACTACTTGATAACTCAAATATTGACAGAAAGAATTTAATGATACGAACTCTTTACCCAACTGAAAGAGAAAATTTCATTTTTCATAAGGAAACGAAAAAAAATATTTATAAAATTATTAAACTTAAAAGATTGTAGTTAAATCGGAAACATTGGCCAATAGATTAAACTAAAGAAAATTTTACTTTGTGTCTCTTGGGTTTGAAAGAGTAAAACTTTTCATGAGCCTCCCTTTAGCTGGTGCTCAACTAGACAGACTGGGCAATTCATCTGCTAAAACATCTGCAAATAGCTAATCGATAAAGAAGCGTATTTCATTACGATTTTACCACGCCTCACCTAGCAATAAGTGAACTTCAAAAATTTTATAATTTTGATGGAATATTCTCTTTAAGTACCAGTATATTCCCCTTTTATAATGGGTTGGAAATAAAATTTCCGGACAAAACGTATTCATAGAAAAAAGTGTATATGAGAAAAATATCAAATGAAAAATTTTTAGTACAATGTAACATTACAACAACCAATTAGATACCAGTTAGTAAGATAATTGCCATTGTTCTCTATCACTTGCTTCCAACGATGTGGCAGATCGATTATCCCCTGGTTATAAAAAAATCACCAACTGTTGCTTTACATATAATATATACATGTACGTGTATAGAAAGTTACATACTTATAGAAGTCAATAAATAGTAAATCATAATGTTTTTGTTATAAGTTTTGTCCGGAAACTCTGTCCGTGCCAAAAAAGGATTTCAAATCCTTCTTATTCCCGTTTTATAAGCCGAATTGTTATCTCGGATGAAAAATGGGTCTATTAAGAAAACTCTACCATGCACAATCGATGGTTTGACCTTGAACAATTGCAAACAGGTATCAAAAAGAGAACGGATCTCTAAAAATATTATTGTGTGTTTGGTGGAATTTCGAAGGGTTGATCCACTTCGAACTTCTTTAAAAAATGTAGCCATTGAGACAGATCTCTACTGCTCTCAATTGAATAGAATGTACACAAAGTTAAAGGACAATTATCAATCGAAAGAGAATACTAATACAGCACGATAACACCAAGCCGCACCTTACCAGGAAAACAAAGGAAGAAAATAAAGTAATTGGATGCCTTTGAACTGTTATCACATCCAGCTTACAGTCCAGATATCGCCCAAACAGACTATCATTTTTTCAGGTTTATGGCACATTTTCTACGAAGGTGCTGTTTCAATAAATTGGATAATGTAGAAAGAGTGCCAAGACTTTTTCAACTCCAAAGACAAAGACTGGTATTAACACGGGATCCAACAACTTTCCGATAGATGAATTCAAACTATTAATTCAAATGTTGTTTATCTGGAGGCTTAAAAAATATTTGTTCTTGTTCTATTTTGTTTTTAATTTTTGATTAAAAATACAAAAAGACTTTTGGACCACCTTAATATAATGAAGATGGGTGTTGACAAGATATAAATTCATCATTGGTTGTTTTTTATTCAATGCAAGCAAAGACCAATCAAAGCAACCGGAAACATTTACAAACTTCCGGTAAATATTATAGTATCAAAGTGAAAAACTATATTTTTTAAAAAAGTAGTATGAAATACATCAATTCTCACAAGCCTCGTTAAACAAAGATTTAAATCAATCAAATATCATTTTATGACAGTCATAATCCCATGCTTTATCCGAAAATAGGGAAAAGAAAGCATCTCCCATCTCCAAAATTGTGATTTGAAATGAAAAATAGATTATTTATGATAATACAGGGTCTTGAATATATTCCGGAGCAGAGGCACAGGAACTCATTAATAACAGAAAAGAATTTTTTCATTAAGACATTCTTCTTTTATCTGACAGATAGCGAAAAACAGTTAATTAGGGTAAAAATATTTTGATTAACTGTTCATTATTTTTTAACAATATTAATAAAAATCCTTTTTTGAAAAGAATTTGTACAAAGAAATATTAATATCCTGAAACCTTCTTTTTTTCTTTATCAATCAGAAACAAACTCAACTTTCGGCAAAACCTGATATAATATATTAATTATCTTAGTTATGTTATTTATTATTGATTTGTTTAAATAAATACTTTTTCACATTCACGTGTTATATTTTATACTGTTATGAAGAACGAATTAACTATCTTAATGATTATTATTTTTTATTATTATTTTACTTTATTTTAATATTATTATCATTATTATTCTTTTTTTTATTATTATTTTAGTCTCAGATAATTTTTAAAATTTTGAAAGCGTTCAATAAATAATGTTTGTATTGATATGATACAATTTTTCAAAAGTTTGACATGAATCTTATTTGTCCATAATATTGAACTAAACATTTTTTCGTTTTATATTCAGTTTCAACAGACTGAAAACTAAAGAAATAAATCAAAAAGTCTGCGAGGAGAGCATTGCAATATGCTGTCAATTAATTAATAAAAATCAAGAAAATAGTAAAAACCAGTTTAATTTTTTCGAAAAATCACTTACCTAAATTTCCTCAACTTTCTCTGATGTCTTGGGCTGACTAAAAAATCTGAATAAATTATTTCGGAAAAATCAATAAAATATGCATTTTTAGAAATATTTCTAAGATTGATGAAAAATATTTTGAAATAATAATTTAATTTTAAAAACTATAAAATAAAAATAAATATAAAATAAAATAAAATAATCACTTTTCAATTTCTGAAATATTCGGAAATGTGAATATAATTTATAAATATCTTAATTACAATTTTTGCATGAATTAAAAATATTTTCCGATTTTTAATAAACCATTTTAAGATATTAAATAAATCCCATGTACTTCTTAGATATATATATATAGACATTCTCTTATAGAGTGGTTCATTGGATAATTAATATATTAAATAAGATGATACATAGACTTTATGTTAAATATTATGCATTATATATTATGTTAAGTATGATATTGATAGATATATCAAACATAATATATTTATATTTATAATTTATTGAAAATTGTTATTCATTTTTTACCTGAAATTAATTTTTGTGAAAAATTATATAGATTTATTTTAAGTCATAATTTAATTATTACTTTTATTATTTTTGTTAGTTACATTAATATCAGTTGACAACTTATCTAGGCTTATTTAGAAATTATGTATTTTAATATAACAATTATTTTAAAAAATTATTTATTTAGTTTAAAAAATAAATATTTAAACTAATTTAAAATATTTTTAACTTTTTAATGCTCACATTTTTATTATTTTTATTATTTTTATTATTTTTATTATTTTTATTATTTTTATTATTTTTATTATTTTTATTATTTT
>JBBMKC010254343.1:0-10174 GCA_037834085.1 Bipalium vagum | reverse complement strand
CAAATAATTTATTCAAGTCATTTTATATCAATTGAAATAAAAAGATATTTAAAGTTATCAAATATTTCCATAACTTAATAAAATAATTTTATAAATATAAAATATAAATAAAACTTTTACTCATACTAATTTGAGGCAAAAGAAATCAATGAAATAATAAAAAATTTAAAAATAAAAACAATTCTTATATTTTTGACAAATAATTTTCGTTAATTATTATTTCTTTAAAATGTGAAAATAAAAATATCATGACAGGTAAGTGACATGTGAACAGTTTTTCCTATTAACATTTATCACTCTTAAAAGTAAATAATATAAAGATTTATACTAATCAATGATATATTTTAATCTTTCGTTTAAATTATTTTTATTATATACAAATATATATATATTAGCCAAAACAATTTCAACACATTTCCTTCAAGGCATCTTTATTTTCATTCCAAATGGATAAAGTACATTATATTATTTATTAATTATCAATATGGAAATTAATTTATTTTAATTTATCTCTATATATATTTTGAGAAAACGGACTAATGATAAAATATCAATTACATTATAAAATCCATTAATAAAATAACTACAGATCATTATTCAGTGAATGTCTATCAAGAAGGAAATCAATATTTTTACTGGAAATATTGAATATAAATCTAAAAAATAGATTTCTATTAATTAAGATTTTAATAAATAATATATAGGAAATTTCTATTGATTTCTTCGTAATTGTATTGAATTAAATTGTAATAATTATTTTTCATAATATCTGAAATTAGTACAAGTTGCAAAATAGGCTTGGCATAATATTTTATGAATCTAATACTATAAACTAATTCGGTTTCATTTTTATAATTATATTTTATTTTTTTTCTTATATTCTTTAATTGATCTTTCCAATTTTAAAATTTTTTAATACATCTCTTATATCATGATTCGCTTTGGAAGTGATACATGATACGAGACATTATATCTTTGTTTTAAGCTATTTTAATTTTTAATAATCCTAAAATAATACATATTATTTTAAAAAATTTCTAAAATATTTTTTGAAATTTAACTTCATTTTTTAATATCATTAATAAAGTGTGTTTCAAAAGTAATAGGGCGAAATTTGAACAATAATAATTTTAAAACCATAAATAATATTTCAAATTATTTTTGTTTTATATGAAAAACGAAGAAAAGATATACAAAATGATATATAGACTATACATGATAAACACCTTTATTATAAATCTGGCTTAGTTTCTTTGTGTAATTGTTAAATAGTGATTTTCCATGACTTTGAGCCACTCTCTTGAATATTCTAGACCAATTGGTTTTGAAATTTTTAAGAGTATATTGTTTCCTAATACTTTGTTTAAATTCTCCTTTAGTCAAGCCATAAAAATTTTCGATAGGAAACGCTTGACATAAGTTAGGAGGATTTTTTGTTTCGGAACATATTTGATGCTATTTTTTCTAATTCCTCCAATACATCTTTTTTATAATGTATGGTTGTCCAAATCTGGCCAAAAGAAGAAATTACATGCCAAACTAAAAACCCTTATTATAATATTTTGCTTTTTTAATTACCTTTTGTGATGAATCTAGTTGCACTCCAGGTATTTCTGAGTAAAATTCTTTAAAAGGTATTTGGTTTTGATCTGCTGGTACATATATATCATCATCCATGACAGAACTAGAAGTCCATCTGATGGTACTACTTTATTGTAAATATACTTTCTCCCCATTTGTGCTGTTAAATTTTGATTTTTGATAAATAATGTGGTTTCTTCTTATTAGAGTATGTTTTTATACTGAATATTTCTTTTATTCTGTGAACACAACTATAATGAATATCCAAATTTTCACCAGCATTGGGAACCGATTTTAACGGATTATTTATGAATGAGGATCTCTTATGGTTTCATTTCGTATTTATTGATCTTAGACTACCAGATTTCTTTAAAAATTCTATACGATCTTCATCTATAAATCCCTTTAATATGTCTGGTATCAATCTTCTTTTCGGCAAAAAATGGTCAATTGTCAATTTAAGATTTCTATTATCTCCTTGGAAATATTTAGTTATTCGGCTGGATCTATTTTGATAAAAATTAACATGTTATACATAACAATAAAGCTTGCTTAATCTTCTATTAAAATATAAAAATTTCCAAACAATGTAATAATTGTAAAAATTAGGGTTGTTTTAAGTATGCGCTACTACTTTTGAAACACACTATATTTTCTATATGATCAATACCATAAGCAGCCAATGAAATGTGTTATTTTGTTCTGGATCTTTGTGTGTGTATCCCGCGAAATTTCAGTGGCAATGTCTTAACAAATTTAAGTTTTATCAAGAAAGTATTATTATTTGTTTTAGTGGATCAAAATACGATTATCAGGTTAAAATTTCGATTTGAATTACTTTCTGATTTTCTATTGTTAAACAACTGTTTTATGAAGTTCTATTCAGTTTCTGTTTTGATTTTGGTGCAAGGCGTTCCTAAATTAATAATTAATTAATCATTTTAACAACAATTTCCCGTTTGGATGTCAATGAATACTAAAACAAATCCTTTTTTAATAAAAAAATTAATTCTGTTCCTAATAAATCAGAATTCAATGCAAATTTGTTTTACTAATTAAAAGAAAACAAATCTTTATAGATTTCATCAGTTATCAACAGAAGAATTACAGTTCTCAATGGAAATATTTACATTTCATATAAATAAAATTTATTTTAAAATTATTTAAAGACAATATCAAGTATTTTATTTTACTAAAAATAAAATAATATTTGAAATCAGTAAAAAAAGAGCCATACAGAAAGAGATAGTTATATTCTTTATTTCCACTATTGGAAGTTTTATAGTCGATCTGTAATATACATAAGCAGATCCAAATTAAAAATATAATGAAACTGTAAAATAATATTATTATTTATATATATGAAATTATTAAAACTCTTTTTTCTTCAGTTAATCGTTATCATCAACTATACGGGAACACTAATCAAAGAGAACATTCTACCCTACAAGAGGAGACTATCGCTTTATCAGAAGATATTGGTTCTTCGAAATCATCAAAAATATATCAAAACAATTTTTGTAATAAACTGAAATGTGTCTTTTTAGAGCTACCTCAATCAGCTCAGCTCTAATAATAATAATGTCCTGAAAATCTGATTATTGTAAATAAAGCATTCTCTAGCACATAACATTTATTATTTAAATACATTTTTCTTTAATCAATTTAGATTATTTATCCAAATAGATATTTTCAAGAATAAATTATAACAATTAAAATATTTTCAGTTTTATTATAAATTGTCCCCTTTGGCAGTCATGAATAATGTGGAGGAAATATTTAATATTCATACAATATTGTTTTATAAGAGGACCCGGTAAACTGTTTCCAAAAAATGGCCACCTCTAAAAGTTTTATAAAAAAATCTTATTTATTATTATTATTGTAATCGATTTATTTAATAGATCATATTAATTGCCTTCTGAACTTTACAAGTCAATAAAAAAATCAATCATAGATTGAAAAAATATGATCTGTTGAAATAATTATTGCCGGCTATTATTGGAAAGTAAATAAAAAATAATGAATCTGACAAAACCATGGTATTTATTATTTTATGGTTTTTTAAATGGATTGATGTAAAAATAATGCGTAAAAATTATTATCAAACACGTGACTCGGGACAAATGAGAGATTCAAAGAAGTTTTGCGTGGGCGTATCTCTTACGATAAATGAAGAATGAAACTTTTAACTGTTTCTGATTTTGATGAAAACATTGAATTTGTTTTATTCTCCAATCTCAATACATTATATTAAACAGGAACAATTTAAATTTAAGAAAGATTTGTTTCAGATGGATACCACCTAATCTAACATATAGGCAACAAATTGAAAAAATCAAATGCTCAAATAAGTAACTAAAGAATCCGTTAAATAGAATTTTTGGTATATTCTAAGAATATGCTTCGAAAAACGTTTTTCAGAGAATAACCGATCAATTGATACCCAAGATTTATCAAATCTTTTTAGTTATTTGCGTTGTATTTTTCCGGTTTTGCCAAACTTTTACCTGCTATTAATATACCGAAAATTATAAACTTCGTTGTCAGTAGTAATTTTTATTAAAAAATATTTCTTATTATTAATATTTTTTTAATTAAAATGATAAATAATTTGTTACAGTAATATCTGAGTCTTTCAGAATAATGTGAATTCGATGTAAAAAATGATCTATCAATCCATTCTTCATTTCATCATTTTTAATTAAGAAAATGAGACTTTTCATTTAAAAACTGATATTTCAAGATCAAAAAAATTTTGTTACTTTAAAATAACCACAGATATTTCCCAATGATTATCAAATTGAGCCACTAAGCAATCCGAAGAAAGGTAGAAGAGAAGGAATGGAAAATGCATAATTGTATTTTAATTAAAAGAAATTAATTAAAAATAAATTTTAATATATTTATCCAAGCCAAAATGTGTAACTGTTTATTAAATGGTTATTTTTTCTACAAAAAAATATAAAATAATACTGATATTTTTAAACATGTTATGGAAAATATAATATAAATATGTGAGATAAAATTCCGGAGCAAATTTTTACCTGTGTTGCCAACCAAATCTTAAAACTTTAATAAAAAAAATATAAAAAAAACAAATGATTATATAAAATTGTTCAGATATTGAATAAAGTGCGAATCAGTCTAATCTCATTTGGCTTATCAGTCAATTAGAAAGGACTGGGACATTAAATAATATAATTAATTTCAGTTTCACTTATAAGTGACATTTGCTCTTCCAATCATCACGGGAGTCGAAGAATTTTGAGACTTAGAGTATATAGAACGTGTTGAAAATTTTTATTCCTTTTCTTCTTCCAGTCATTTTTTAAAATTCAGAGAAAACCAAACAAAATTTATTTTAATAATTATTTATTTATTAATATTAATATTAATATTAATTAAGAGAAAATAACAGTAATTAATTAAAAAGAAAATTTTCAAAAATAAAAATATCTTCTTCAAATGAGATTCTGAAAATATTTTAAAGAAAATAAATATGAAAGAAGATTTATTGATTATAATTAATCTAAATTTTAAAAATAAATATAGAACATTGTAAATCAATAAAACAAATTTTTCATTTAGTAAAATAGTTTTTTTTTTCATGTGAGATAACTTTAGATCAGTCGGACAAATCATGTGCCCCAGGTTGTAGAAATATTGATAGTTTTACATGAATAACCGTCTGATAGGTAACAAATGAAAGGGTTTTGTAATCTTCACAAAACGATGTAGTAAATAATAATGATAATGATTATAATAAATATTAGGCTAAATTTTTAATTACTATAGGACAGTGAAACCCTATTAATATTTTAATTCATATTTCATCAATCGTCTGGGGATTCTGTAGAAAGTTTCTTTATGGATAAGCGTGGTTTGTTTTTCATAGGAAACGCAGATTTATAAAATTACACAGAATTTTACACAAACTGTCCTGAGCATGTAAGTAAGAAAATTAACATAATTGAAAAAAAGCCCAATTTTTATTAAATTGTTAAAGGAAAACGTTTGAGTAATTGGATAACCAGCTCTAAAGGCTCTAAAATAACATTCAACTAATAGATAAACAAGGGTGATCATTTTTATCTGTTCACAGCGTAAATTTTAGGATTATAGATGTTTTAGGAATCATCCCACAATAAATTAGTTTTTTTGTTTATTTAAATAGTATATAAGTAATGGTTAAATCATCTCAGAATATCTATCTCTAATGCGTTTTCTAAGGTTAATTCACCTAATCACTGGAAAACATTTTGATGATTTTTATCTTTGTGATAATTATGAAAATACTACGGTGATGCAAAGGTTCGTGCTCAATAAAAAATCTTATAAAGAAATTTTACATTCCAAATAAAGTTTTACGGTTATATTCAAAATTTAATAGCGGTATTTTATTTCAATTAATATAAAACGTCAATTGACGCACTTCGTGTTTGTGGTTAGTTCATTTTTCCAGAGTTTCTAGTGTTAAAGTGTATAATTTTATTTAAGTAGCAATTTATCATTTGTTTAAATATTGTATATAACGTGTATCAATAAAGTAAATTCACAAAATTCTGTCTAGTTTGTGTATGCACTGATCCATTTAAAATTTTTTATACTTTCATTTTTTTCTTTCATATGTCTAGTTTGTTTTAAATAAGTGATTTTTTAAATATATATATTATGAAGGTTGCTGAGAAAAATATTTGGCGTCAGAGAAAGTTCACCATGTTTGGATAGCATTCTAAAGGTGGCGTTTTAAAGCACTTTATGAATGAAAATATAAGTTGTTGCACTATTTTTCCATTTCTCAGAGATGCAACGAAGGTAAACCAGCATGTGGAAAACCTGGTAGACAAGCGATTTTGAACAATAAACAGCTTACCAGTTTGGATAAACATGTGTCAAAATTTATTAAAATGCTCAGTAAAGTATAAAAATATTTAAAGTTTCAAAATATACCGAAAAACAATTGGATTTGATGCCGAAGAATCCAAGTCCTTTCAAAGAATTTTCATTACAATGGAGATTAAGATCATGAAAAATATTTCACTTTGGAATAAAGTAATACATCGCAAAATAAAGAATATTATACTGAATAAAATGAAAGTGTTCCAAATCGTACTAGATTTGCTCCGAAAGCGAAATTTTAGCCCAATGTATTGGTTTGGGCACCAATGTCAGAAAAAGGAATGTCTCAATTGTACATACAAGAACCAATAATGCAGCAATGAAATCAAACATTTAAATTAACATATGCCTTGCAAAATTAAAAAAAAGTTCATCGCAAAATATCACAAAGAGAATAAAATTACCTTCAATGTTTACATGAAGATGGTCAAAAATTTCCAATCAAGTCGCCCAGCCACGGTGTGTACCCTATCCTGTAAATTAATTAAAAGACTTCCGTATTTGTCATGAAAAGAAACTTTAAAAATTTTGCTAAGGGATTTGTTGTTATAAAGATTTTAAATATTAAAACTTAAACCATCATTGGTTTACTTCAACCTTACTTCGATGCATTCCATTAAAGATAAATTATATAAACAAAATTTTATTTGTTTTAATATTTAAAAAACTACTCGTTACTGGTAGTCGTGACAAGGAAGCTAAAATATTTATGTTTTTTATATAATTGTTTTCATATAAAAAATATACGTTACATTGATGGTTTTTTGCTAATCACTTATAACGTTTTAAAGCTACTCAACAGATACCTTGTATAGGTTGGCTATTGAAAGACTGAAAGGTGTAGAACAAAAATAACCTTTACAAACATGTGTATTTCTAATTGCTTATTAGCTTTTTACAAATATAAGTTCAGGACTACATCAGTCAAATGGCAACTATTTTGCTGTTCACTATTACAGGATCTTTTCAGTGTGCTTTCCATAGTCGTTCGTAAGGTTTCAGTTCTCAAATTTTTGATTTCAGCTTTAATATTATACTTAGGATCATGAATGGTCAGGTTTTTTTTAATGAAAAGTATTATTTTATACGTATCGGATCTAATCCGAGTCCGACAAGTCAGATGAACGCGGAGGCCAATTAAATTCTGAATTTTTTAGAAATTCTTAGTTTACCGAAAATTTCACTGAGGATTTTCATTACTGCTTTGGTAGTGTTCACAGTAGTTCAATTCTGCTGAAACAATGTCTGTTGATTATCTTGGATCGCTGGGGGTAAAACATTTCAAGCATTGTCCTATACCGAATACCGTTTATTTTTTCCTTCCTCATTTTCAAAGAAATATGGACCGATAACTCAGTCAGTCGCACCAAACAGTGCATTTTTGTGAATGCAGTTGATGATGGTGTAATTCTCTAGGATTCAATTTACTCCAGAATCGGTTGTTTTACTTTTTGATGCAGCCTTTCAAACAGAAATGGGCTTCATCCTTTATTATCAAACTATTCAAAAAATGTTTATCATCTTTGGCCATTTGCTGAAATTGGATATCGTACTACAAGCGCTGATGAATATTATGAGTTTTCAAAGATTAGATCATTTAAATTTTGTTAGGGAAAAGTTTTAAATCTAATTGCAAATCTTCTGAAGTGATGTTTTCGATATGCCTACCTGAGAAAAGCAATGACGAGTAGATGCATATGAATCCTGTAACATACTCTGCTGTACAAATTGCACGACTGCGTCATTATGCGTAGTTTGGCAATGGCATCTTCTGGGAAGATCTGCGACTGATCCAGTATTTTGAAAACCTAGGGATTAGGTTCCGAATGAAGTTTGTGGTAGTGAATTTTTTACATTAAAATATTTCCGATATCTTCCTTGTGTTAAATTAATATATTTATCATTCGAATAGCATAGCTCTATTAGTTTATTCGGCGTTGAATATCATATATACTCATTTAAATCTCTAAAAGATGTTTAATATTATCTGGAAAAAAAATCATTATAATTATACTCAATTTTAAATAGATCAGTCTTTTAATGGCTAATTTAGATTAAAAAATATTTTTTCATGAATATATTTGCTCATAATGTTCTAAATATGAAAGAAAGTTAATGAAATATTTTTATAAAAGAAATTTGACATTGGTGATTTTTCATTAAAGAAAAAACTTAAGTTCCTTATTCAATTACTTTGTATATGAAAGAAGAAAAGCAAGGAAATATTGTTATCGAGAATAAGGAAATAGGACATGAAGAAGAGTGAAAGATAATTAAATGAAATTAATTTATCAGAATTAAAATATGAAACTCTTTAAATGTAAAAATTAAAAAAATTATGTTAAATTTTACATTTCAGTTTGAAACAATATATAAAAAAAATAATTTAGAAAAAAATATGATAAACGGCGTTTAAAAACATTTTTTTATTTGAAGATTTCCAAAAGGAGAATGAATACCTTTTCTTGAATATTTGTGAATTTTTTAAATGATAAATAACACCAAAATAGTTTTATAAAAAATATCTCTTAGTAATATCATATGTCAAGATGTCGTACAGCAATGTGTCATATTAAAAGAAATGTATAAACCAATAAACAACATTAAAATGATATTTTTATATTTAATATTTGCTTTCTTTGTTTTAATGTGATCCTTTAAAATTAAGAAATATTCAATGAAATCTGAAGTGTAGATATTATGATATAACGAAAATAAAAATTGCTCATTATTTTCACAGTAAAATTACAGTATTAAAATGTATATTAGTATATTTTTTATATTTATATTTATATTTATATTTATATATAATAACGAAAACAAAAATAATATTTCATTTTTTTAAATATTAAATCTTTCATAAATTTTAAAAAAACGTATTCAGCTCATTTCTATTTTGGGAGCAAAATGATAATGCTAAATAAATCTGCGATAAAGAAAATTCCATTTAAGAAAAATATATAAATAAATTATTTTAATTCTTAATATTCGGTCAGATAGATTGAATTAGATTCTTCAGAAATAAATTAAAATCAATAGTTTACATATTTATTTTATATTTTTTATGTATTTGTTTATTTCTTACATTTTCTCGTAATGAATGTTTTAGTTGATGCTAGTGGGCCTATAATTGTGTCTACAAAAAATCATTATATGGACGGTCCAAACCCTGCAAGTTCTAAAACAAACATTTATTCGTTCGTCATAAGGTCTTATTGAACCGAAACACATCGAAAATAGATTTGTATAGAACAGATGATTTAAACCTTAAGAAAACTTCTGAATCTTTGGAGCAAACTACTTCTTGTCTTTGTAGACGTTTGGCTTTTCATAGTGGTTAATAATTTTACAAAATACAGAGAGATTACGATTTATTTCTGGGGTTTTGGTTCACTAAAAATTTTTAATACTTTTTTAGCTGATCAAAGGACATTGTCATTGAAATGAGAAGACTACTTTTAGATTAACAGAGATTCGGAATATCTTTAAAAAATGAAAAATATTTTAATTCGCACTTGAGGTGAAAATAATGTTAAATGTGATTAGTGAAGAATTAATGAAATAAGGAAAAGACGTTGCGCTTTTTTCATGGAGCTTTTTCAACTATTTTTTTTTTTTGTCTTTATTAATAATATACGAAATATGCAAATATATAGAAAAAATTTATTATTATAATGTAAGCTTATTATTT
>JBBMKC010254332.1:0-10175 GCA_037834085.1 Bipalium vagum | reverse complement strand
TTATTATTATTATTATCATTATTATAAATAAATTTCGACTATCTCCTTTTTTAATTGTTTTATTTTCAATTTTGTTATTTCATTTGTGTTTTATCACGAATGAATTCCTTATTATTTTCCACCCATATGGAAAAATATTATTGATAAATTATGATTTTTAATAAATAAATTGATATCTCAATATTTTCTTGGTAACAAAACCAAGTAAATTATTTTTTAAAAAAACAATGAAATTAAAAAGATTAATCGCTCAGTTAAGAAATTGGCACGGTTTCGAATCCATGATACATTGTTTATGAAAAATATATAAAAAATATTAATATCTTTCTTGAAGATTTTTCATTCTTTAGGTTTGGAAAAAGAAGAGTAAACTCGTTTCTTCGAAGATTCACAAATTTGGAAAAGTCCTAGAGGAATCCAAAGAAAAAACTCAGCTTGTTGAATATATTGCTTTGAAAGCTTAAAAAATAAATTCTTTAATTATTTTTTTTATTATTTTTATATCTAATTTTAATATTTTTGACGCTATTATATTATTTAATAAATTATATATTATTATTTTATTTTCCTAATTTTTTTCGCCACAAGATTAAGCTATGAGATTGATTTTATTATTTTCCGTCTGGTAACAAGTCTACGAAGTGGGGACGTAATCTTTCACATTTTATTGGCATTGACATCTGTCCTATGTGATATGTACATTTTCGTGTCAATAATATTCTTGAAACTTCAAAATAACATGTGTCAATTTAGGGTTGCCATATATTCTTTATCAAAAATATAAATTATTTCATCAATCTTCACAACATTACGGTCTCTTCACAAACCTATAAAGTAGGTTCTTACTTAGGTCTAGGGATTAAAATGAAAATTATATATAAACAGTATTCGGATTATAAAGTGATTTTCAACAGACTGATAATATTCAAACATTAAACGTTGTTCGTGGTTACAGATAACTGGATCAAGATCTGAAGGGGGTTACTTGAAAATAAAATGACAACAAGTTTGCTTATTTGCAATAAATTTGTGATTTACCTTTTTTAAACAAGTTTTAATAATAAATAAACCACTTTTATAAATATAAAATTAAAAATTGGTGGAAAACTATATAAAAATTGATTGTATATTATGGGATGTTTATTATTTACTAACAAGTCTCACTTCAAATATTTTAGTAAATATAATATGTGATTGTATAATCTGACAGCCGTTTAGAAAATGTCTTCATTTAGACATTACCCATGCTTGCTCGATGTCACACTCGATTGTCTATTTCACACTGGGACAAGGGGCAAATGTGATAGGTTTAAGAGATTGGAAACCTGGTACTGTATTGTTGCAACCACATATTTTCATATCTAGTTCGAGGTCATCCTGAAAAATTGACAAATCCCTACATTATTTAATCGTTTCATGTCAGTTTTGAATGACTTTTTTCATTCCATCCTTTAATTGTCTTTTTTATCAATCTTTTGATGTCCTTAATGTCATACCATTTCTTTAAAACACTCAAAATTAAACGTTCTACGGAATAAAATAAATTCTTTCTTTCAAAGAAAGCATCACATTGACTGTGATATGAGCTAAGAATCAAATCAACAAGAAGAGTATGAATGAATGAATGGTGTTGTAAAGAAGGGAAAAATTGGAAAAATTAAGAAACAAATAAATTTAATAAAATTAATTGTCCATGTCTACTTATTTTAAACAAAACTTTCTACAACAAATTAAAGCCCTGGTCCTGAAACTGTTCTTAAAATACTTAGGTTTTTCTTGGAGATAATCAAATAGGAATAATATGTAAAATTTAATTTAAACAAAAATATCTTATCAGTCCGTAGAAACCTTTGAAAGACTTAATAATAAAAGGAAACATGTAACAGCATGAATAGAGAATAACAGACAATCATGAACGAGGCAATCATTTTTCACGTGTAAAGAGAAATATTTAGGAATATATTAATTTCCTATATTCCAGCTTTGCTTGACTTCCCTTTCCTATTTTGATGTATTTCATAAAATGTTTACCGTTTCATCCTTTTCCCTAAAGCTTAACATTACCTAATTTATAGGATTTTCTGTTTCATATTTCAGAATTCATTCCCGGTTGGTTTCTATAATTAATTTCCTTTGACTCCCATTCTAATGCGTGCTTGGATTAACTAAAGTTCTACTAAAACCATTTTATACTAGAAATAGTAATTAGTTCTGGTAGTACTTATAATAGTGTATGTGGAAAGAGTATTTTAATATATCATCTATCTGCTTAATGTCAGTCGGTGAATACAATATCTATGTGAGAGCTGTATTCTTCGGTTCTCGAGTTCATTCCTAAAACAACTAAATATGAGCTTTCTTCATTTTTAAGATTTTCAAATGTAATCTTTGTCCTAAATGGTCACTCCATTATCCATTCCATAAATAGTTTAGAATTATTGTGGTATGGTAACATTGATATGAACAGGTGGTTTTACTCTTGATTTACCCTTGTTTCAACACACGGGTTGATGATCCTTTATCCTTTGAAGTATGGACATATAAATCGGAAAATATTTTCCTCTTGTTCCAAAAGATAGAAACCAATTTTGAAAACCCACTGTCAAGACCAATTTGACAATGTCAGAATATAAAATATTTCTATCAAGTTTCGATAAATTATTTTTATTTTAAGGTTGAGTAATTCATTCGTTCATTTTTGCTTACTGAAATAAGAGAGAAAATTAACATTATTATTATGGAAAAATAATATATAAAATAATAATATAAGGGCGCAAAAAATTTTCCATTTTAAAAATAAATAAAGCAAAAGATAAAGATTTATTTAAACTTAACAAATATAGTTACCATTACACTGGATAACATGGTCAGAATGTTTTACCAACTTCCAGCATTCCTCTTGCATTTTAATTGGAGCACAAGTATTGACAAATTGGTCGATATTTTCTTTGAGCTGCAGAAAGTTTTCAAATTTTGTACTTCGACGATAAGTTTCGAAATTTCTGAACACGAAGCGATCTATTAGATTGAGGTCAGGTGAGTAAGCATGATATATTATAACCAATAGTTTTATTAATACTTTCTGAACAAAAAAGTATATAATACTTTTTATAAATTAATTTATAAATTATTAATAAAATTATGAAATTAAATATGCAATTACTAAAACTACAAAGACGTTCCTATGAAATTTGGTTTTTCTTAATTAAAAAAATATTGTTTTACACTCCAGCGGAAAATATAAATTTTAAAAAGAAAGAAAAAGTAACAATAAAATATGTCTAAATATCTTCATTATTATTTATTTTTTTTGTAATAGTTAGACAAACTTGTATTATATTTTCTTTTTTAAAAAAAAAGAATTAGACAAAGATATATGTGGTTTGATATCTTTTCACGAGAAGCCGCTTTTGCTCTGGTATTTGAAAAATAATATTAACATGATTGATACATTAATGATTGAAGAAAAACGTCCACAATCCTCTCTAAAATCCATGGGTAATGAAATGTTATTTGAATTTACTTTACAAAAGGGTTTTTAATTCTTACTAAAATATTGATTTTTATCACAGTCAATAATGGGAAAATAATTAAAACTAAATAAATTAAAAGTAAATAGTGAAGTTAATATCCAATCGATTTCCAGGAAAATATAATCAAGAAATAAAGATTAAAAAGTGTTTTAAATCGTTCTCATAATCGAACTTATTAAAATAACAATAATTGACCAATAACGCTTGATTTAAACTTTAATTTATTTTAATTTATTTTCTGGAATATTGGTTTCTCACTTTCAAGAATTTAGATCATCCTGTGGAAATCATCTTTGTAACTAAGGGTGGGTTCAAAATTTTAGCCCCAAACCAACTTCGTGGATAAAATGTTTGAATTACTTCCAGAGATATTTGATTACTTGAACCTCTAAGAAAGATATTATTGTATTTTTGGTAATGAAGTATACAATTCTGAAAATGTTACAGTTTCAGCTGCAAAATGTCCAGCGAACGATGTTAGAGAAAGAATTCTCACTTTAAATTGTAAGATACTTTGAGCTATTATGTAATGTAGAAAAAATCCTTTCACCTGGGATGGACAGCCAAACCGATAAATTTTATCACTTTAATTTTGAATTTGACTGTACAGGCTTATAAGGTTGAGCGGTTGAATGAAGTTCGTTATTACTCTTGGTAGTCGTATTGGAATGATAAATATGATTATGACAAATAGGGGTGATAAAATCATAAAGACAATGAAAAACAGGATTTATATAAATTTTATGAAAGGTAAATTAATCAATTTTGAAGTTTGTGAAATAATGTTTATAGATTTTTTTTAATTTTGAAGAATAAAAGTACAGTCACTAAAAGAACTTGATTTTATCAAACGTTGAGCTGAGAATACGGAAAACGCAGGAAGCGGTTGAGTTGGTCTCTGAGAATAAAGACAAATTTAAGAGCTACTATAATGAAACTTTATCTTTATGAAAAAGATATTCAATTGATAAAATATGTCATATATTTTTTCGATGTCACAGTTAAAGCGTTTTACGGTTTCAGTATTCTATGTTATCTACGACTGTTTTGATAAATATGGACCATGAAGAAGAAAGGGACTATCACATGTTTACCTATAATTCATAATAGAATAAATTTTCAAAAATATTAATTGTTATCTCCTGGGTATTTTTATAATTTACCGAAATTGAATTCGCCAATATTGATTTATTAAAAAAATTAAACAATTACATTAACTTTTGGAAATTCTATTTCTTAGAAACATGTAAATTGATTATATTTTATTATGATACACTTATAGCTTCAAAAGCGGTTACTTACTTTATGCACATCCCGTGTATTAAGGGTAAAATATTCCTTGTACTCTTATTAGTGCTTTGCAAGACTATAAAAGCCACATTATTTATGAGATGCCTTAATACCGTAAGTATAATTTATTTTATTTAATAAATAATTAAAATCGTGCAATCACTTAAATAATATTTTCTTAAATAAAACCTGAATGAAAAGAATTTTAAAGACCTATTGATTTTTGAATGAAAATAAAGCGGGGAAATAATGCCCTAAGTAAATATATATCATTATCACTATCATTTTTTGTTTTAATGTTTATTATTATTATCATGGTGATGAAGTGAGTTGAGAAATAAAATTAACATGAAAGATAGATTGTGAGAAATATGTTTTCTGGATTTTATTCTTTAATAAAAATAATCATAGCAATGATAACCAAAGGAGAAAATCGTTAAATGGTTCATTGGAAAGAAGTGATTGATTAATTTCTGAATCGTTTCATTCGAAATTTGGGACAACTCAACTGGTTATTTTGCATTATTTAGGCCCAACAGACAAATCAGGCAAAAACGATTTCAACTATCCCAAGGTATAACATTGGCTATTATTATTATTAAATTAATTCTTTTTCTTCCTGATACAGTTTCTCCTTAGAAAACATTTCTTGAATTAAAATTTTTCCAGAAATTTTATTTTTTTTTATAATCATTTATGAAGTGAAAAGGGAAATTTTATTCAGAGGTCAACTTAGAACATAAAAAATGATAATTTTGCAAGAAAAAATACAAATAGAAAAAAAACCGATAAAAACTTTACACTTGTTGCTTTGTAAAGTAGAAATAATAAATACGTTCTCATTGAGATTTGTTAGTTTTTTTATTTTCCTTTGTGATTATGCACGAAGATTATTATAAAAGAAACGAAAATGTAATCATTATTTATGCATATTTAACCATGGGCTATTGTCGGTATTTAAGTCATAAAAAACGCCATCTTTAGAAAGTGTTTCAATAACATATAAAAATGAGGTTTTCGTAAAATTAAAAACCTTTGTCAACCAATTACATACATCTTCATCAATAAATTAAGTAATTAAAAATAATTTTAATCAAAAACAAGCTTTAAACATTAATCACTTCTCTGTTTAAACATTTAATACGACAGGAGAGCATTTTCCTATAAAAAGAACCACAGTGAGCTTCAGTAATTTGATCAGACTCATTTGAAAATGTCCGCTTTCACTTCTTCCTCTACTAGGTCTGTACAACAACACAAAATCCTAGTTCTAAAAAATAAGATGTTGATCTCCAGGTTCCTAAATTTGGAAGCATATAGTTCTCTTAAATTAATAGTATTTTCGCAGTTTCATCTAACCGGAACTAACATGGTCCTCTTATGAGTATAATGAAATTGTCGACGAGCTCTGTCAACTGTGTTCAATAATACAAATACGCCAAACTTCTCTTTATTCTTTATTAACATTAGACAGCAACTGATTTTTTATTAAAGAAGACTTTGTTAAGTCTCCTAAATATTTAATAACAACAAATAAAAATACAGCGAAAGAAATGAATCAATAAAATTTATTTGATTTTAGGGCTGAACCCTAACAATTTTATACAAGAGATTAAGATACTGATGGGAGACCTCTTTTTCTTTAGCTCTACTTCTGTTCTAAATAAAAGTTTTACAATATTTAATGTAAAATTCGAAAAAATTTTTTTCGCAAAAAAATAATTTTGTGCAAGTTTATAAAATGTTCGGTTTTTGTCACAATCGATTCAGTGTTTGATTTATTTTTATAAGTCGATTCAGTCTTATTTATTAATAAATTTTTCGATTTTTTGTTTATTTAACTTTAAAAATTGATTTTTGATATTTTATAAGTTTACTCCAAACGTTACGCACACATAATTCCTTCTGATAACTGTTTTATGTTACGTAAGTTACCTATTTCTCTCAGATCACACTTGGAACTGAAATTATTTGGTTTATCTGTAATAAGGAAACTATTGATCATCGATTTTATTAAAATAGATTTTGTAATTATTAAATAATATAAATTATTATCTGTAAAATTTAATTGGGATATTAAATTGTGAAATCATTGATATCCGATTATTTTAATCATTTGTAAACCTATGAAACCAAATATTTGTGAAGCCATTTTATTATAAAAATATTTCTTGTAATTAAATGACTTTTATGATTAGAAATCAATAATTATCATGTAAAACATGAGACCATGTATGGGTAGAACGTGGCTATTTGGTTGGTCTTGTCTATTCTCAAAATTGATTTTTCTTTTCTTTTTCTTAAAACTTTACCTCTTTTACATTCAAAAACTTTTTGATAAGAAAGCTAATCAAACCATTTTTCTATTATTTATCATTTTATTCTTTTAAAATAATTTTAATATATAAAACATTTTATTCTTTTGAAGTCATATTCACCTTTTCTTTTAGAAATAAAATAAATAATTATTTATCATTTCAAAAGCAGCCACTTTAGTTTCATAAATTATTTAGTACTGTGGATTTGGATGTATCTGCATGTGTTAAATGTCCATGGATGGTGGGATTATTCTTCCCAGGTGAAGAAAAAGACATCCTTTTAAAGACAATCAGGATTTTAATGGAATTAATAAATATAAATTGTACTGGGAAGCTGAAGGAAGATGAAATATTCTACATTATTAAAATATAATCCCTTGTTTTCTTTTTATGAATTTCTAAAAGCCATTCCTAGAACCAGTACTTATGGCATAAAATTGTGAAAATATCTGATAAAACTAGGCTGAAGGTACGTGTAAATGTCTCAACAAGAATTTCAATGACGCTGTCTTTATTTAAGTCATTTTATTAATGTACTGTGTGAGCAAATATGAGTTCTGTGAAGGATAATCTGCTTTTCTTAATTAGACTGAGTTAAGTTATATTTGGTCACGAGGTACTTAATTAAGACGTTTAATGTCGTAATTTTATGAGAATAGGAAACATGCATATTTAAAAATTGCATCTCACTTATTTTCACTGTTTCACCAGGTCCTCTGAGTATATGCCACGAAATAAAGTGGTTATATATATGTTATTTGTTTCCGGTTTCTCACAAGTTGTTTATGTAATAACGACAACCAACAGAGATATCATAATTGAACATCATTAAAAGTATGTTAGGCATGCGAGTGCCAATGTTCCTTTATTGTTAATTATTTAAAGCAATTGTTTTCTTTTCCAAACATGAAAAAGTAGTCAATACGTATAATATAATATATGTATACTATTGATAATTTTTAGTCTTGTGAACAAAATCAATTTATTTTTCGAGAAAATGCTTTGTATCAATTTACAACAAAATTTGTTAAAAAATTATTATAATGAAACATGTTTCGAACTTTTTTCCAGTTTTTCATCAATCATTAATATTAATCATTTTAACCCATTAAATGATCGTACCATTTTTTAATTAAAATATTTTAAATTTATCAGAGAAACAACACTGACAATCCATTGGATTTTACTTTCTCACATTTAAATATCAATTTAAAACAAAATTTGTTAAAAAATTATTCTTATGAAACATGTTTCGAACTTTTGTTGATCATCATTATCGAAATTGATCATATTTACTCTGAATTTTTCTAACTTTAACTTTTCCCATAACGCAATTCTTTTATTCAAATCGGAAACGAAGTTGAATTTATATTTTATTCAGCATTAATCCAACGTTATTGTATGACTTATGACGTTATTTTAAATATTGACATAATGACAAAAATATTGAGAACGGAAAAATTAATAAATGAATTTCAATTATTTATTATATTGTTTGTTTATTTATATTATATTAATATTTATTATTAATATTAAGTTTTATTTATATTAAAAATGATTTATTTGTTTTTTTCAATGCATCGCTGAATCTTAAGAGCAAATGTTATATTTGAGCTCCAGAAATTTAAGAATTAAACTGTTTATATCATTATCAAATGAAAAACACGTACAAATATAATTATATAATTAAAACAAAAAATTTCCAGTTTCGTTTATGTTAAGAATGTTTTCTAAATTTCATTTCAAATATTCTTTATCTTTATGGGAATCAGTTCAGAGGAAATAATTTTCACAATTTTGACAACAAAAATTTGCATTTATATTTGCTTGTCATCATTGGAGCTGTGTGGTACAAAAAATAAATTACGAAACAAGTTTGCCTGAAAGCTACTAAGGCATTTCGGGGTTCAGTGAGCGTTCACGTTTTCCAGCTGCCAACTTATGATAACTGCAGGTATCATAACGAAAATCTAATGTCATTAACTGGGGAGACTTTTGATTCAAAGTTTCGATTTCTTCAAATGGAATCTTCATTAGTTTTAATTAAGTAATTTAATTGAGATTTTCAATGTTTTATGTGTAAATATTACATCATAAAATGAGAATTAGGATAAAAAAGTAATATTTACAATGAAAAGGAAATTCTAATAACCAAGTCTTTATTTATAATATCTTCTTTCACATAAAGAAATCAATGGAAATTGTATAATATAAATTATATGCTTGAGTATTGAATTGTGTAGAATCGTAATTAATTTATTTTCCAACATATTTTTGAAAATTATCATTTCTATCAGAAAAATAATCTTCGAGAATTCTGATTGGCTGGATTAAATATTATCATAATAATTTCACAAATTTATAATTTTCGTTAGCATTTTTTTAATTTTATAAATTTTTTATAACCAATTCCATTCAAATACATAACCTCATATTATCTGTCAATTTTTTAAAATTATATTTTTACCCTAAATTAAAACTGTAATTTCACCAAATAAAATTATTGAATATTTTTTAAAAAAATTGTTTAAGCTAATTATTTAACTTTTGGTTTTATTTAAAAACTGCAGATAATTATTTAATAAGATTCAATAACAAAGCCGGACATCATTTTTTGCGGAGTTTTTTGGTGTGTTTGCTAATAATGTCATAAATGAATCAGTTTTTGTAATTTGGTTTTATCTATCACCTCACGTTTATGAGATATGACAATAAAGATTTGATGTGTTTTCATTTACGTTACCAAATTATTAATCTTATTTTTATATCAATAAATCAAGTATTCCCGCATGACAAATATATATCGGGCTTTAGTAGGAAAACAAAGCACAAAATTCCACAACTGTACAACATATTCATTTTCTTAAAAAATTTTTTAAACATTAATTAATCTGAGAAAACATTGACCACCCATGGGCTTTTACTTTCTACAGTTTGAATATTGATTTCCGGTTGCTGCTCTTTTATTAATAACGATTCGCATATCTTCCGTTCATCGTTATTATCAAAATTATTCATAAGTATTCGAAATTCT
>JBBMKC010254321.1:0-10175 GCA_037834085.1 Bipalium vagum | reverse complement strand
AGAATAATAATAATAATAGTAATAATAATAATAGGGTGTAATAACTATAATAACGGCAGCAGAAAGTGCAATTACCTCCGATTTTGCAAGTCTGCAGGAAGCAGCCCTTCATTCTCATCGACTCAAATTCATCTAAGCTGACCCTCTGATAATATTCCATTTGCTCCTTAAAGTCGCTGGATTCACTGGCGGACTTGTGTCGATTATCGACCGGCTGACTGGTATGACTCAAAGCCAAGCCGAAGAAATTGGGAAAACTATGAACCAGTTTGCGGGCCAAGTGCTTTTTGCCGCTGCCTTTCGGTCCCACCAAAATCAGCATGGGATACGGTGTAAAAGAGTTCTGCAACGTGCTAACAAAACCAACTCCTTAACTGACTCCACACATTCAAACTGTGATTTACCTGTACAGGACCGTTTGGGGTTTGAAAAAACGATTGACGCAATTGATCCGATGATCTCTTGACGCAACGATATCGATGTTGGGATTGAGAAAATTTATCGATTTTACCTGGAGATGAACTGATCAGAAAGATATCGATTATTTCTCCCATTACCTTTTCTTCAACATCAACCTTGTTTCCGTCCAGATTGGTGAGTTTGGACAAAATAAACAAAACGTACAATCGATAATCGGGAACTTCCGTTACGGGATTGTGTCGTAAATCGATTTCTCGTAGCAAATTGAGTATTTGAAGAGGCCTATAACGGAAGAATGGTTAACGGAACGTTGACCATTATCGGATCGCGATCGATTACTTTAAATGTTGAATATCAATAATTTGATTGTGCTCCAAATCGATTTTATGGAGGGCAACGTGACTACTTGTGAATACGTCAATACTTTTGATTTTATTTCCAGACGCAATGAGCTCCTGGAGCCGGAACACATTTTCCAGGCCTGACAATGAAGACAAGTTGTTGTAGGAAACATTGAGGTATTGTAGAGGACATGATTCCAGCGGCTCGATAGAGTTTACTTGATTGTGAGCAACATTTAAATGAATGAGGCGATTACAATTGGCCAGACCTGAAAGAAATAAGTGTTGAACATAAAAAAGCCAGTCTGAGAGAGAGACAAAGAAAGTGAAAGAAAGAGAGAGAGAGAAAGAGAGATGGAGAAAGAAATCGGGAGAGTAAAATAGAGTGAAAAAGTAAAAGAAAAAAGAGACCAAGAGAGCAAGAGAGCAAGAGAGAGAGAGAATACGCAAAATGGATAATGGAAGAGAAAGAGGAAAAGAACAGACCCCACACACAGGAATTGCTTAAAAAATGAAACCTCAAGACATGAAATACCTTCTAAATTTTGTATGTTATTCCCATCGAGGTTCAATTTGGCGAGAAAATAAAATTCCGACAAATCGGGAATAATTTCTATTTTGTTGAAAGAAAAATCAATTTCTCTAAGAAAATGGGCACAATTAATTTTGTGATTGAAAATGTACGTTAGACAATTGTTGGTGGCCTTGATACTGATTAAATTTTCCATAAATTCCAAAGCATCAAGATTGGATAAATTATTGTGCGACAGATCAATGTTCTGTAGCTTTTGATACGCTTTTAATATGTCAATGTTGACCAGTTCAAGTCCAACGAGCCATGAGTCTAGGAATGCATAAGAAAGTCCATCTGATGTTTTCCCAAGATTAAATAAGTGATTTTTTAAAGTAACTTCATCGAGAATTCCGTCTAAAAAATTTTAATTTTTTGTTAGAATTTTTAAATTATGTTGCATAATTGACAAAAAATAATGTTACTTGAAGGATATATATATTCTTCTGAGAAATTAAAATCAACGTCGGGAATATTTAAAGAACTGCATTTGGCGTCAGATTCAGAATAATTATCATCATAATGATTTAGATCCAAAATATCTGCAGTGTTTTCTTCAATTTCATCTAAAGCTACATTAGACATTTAAAAATCCTGATTAAATATTCCTTAGTTACGACATTTTTAAACAATTGCATTAATATCAGTTTTTTAAAGATTTTTATTTTATTAAGCCGAAATATGTGGAGATTTTGTAAGATAAGCATTATTTTCTGAATCCTTTAATATTAACTTTAATATAAATTGTTCGTAAAAATTATTGAATTATATTTAAATTTCATTTATTTTTCTGTAAGTGTTGAAAAATTATTTCAAATGAAATTAGCGAATTCTTAATTTTCAAAATACTTTAAAAGCTAAAGTTTTTAAATTTTTCTTTTAGATATTGTGCTTTTATATTTTTTAAACACTTATTTTATTCATAAACTTATGTAATGTAAAGGCAAATAGTAAATAAATTTTATTTTGTTTTATTTCTCAGTTTTATTTTTAAAATGATTTAGACTTTAGAAATTTACATAAAAATTCATTTATTTATGAATTCGATCAATAAATATATAATACATTGGAAGTCGGTTAATACGATATTACTAAATACGATTATGTAGATATTACGATATAATTAATCGGAACCTTTTTAATTTATATAATTTTGATATATAAAAGCATTGCTTAATACGATATCGCATAATATGATAAATTTTTTACTAAGTTTAAAATTTAATTTTTCAATATCACCTAATACATTATTTTTAAATTAAAAATTTTAAAAATAAATACTAAAAATATCAAAAATGAATGCTAAAAGAAAAGATTTGTTTTTAAAAACTAAATTCAGTATTTTAGATGATTTTTAAACTATGAAGCAATAGGAAGTAGTCAAAAATATAAATTTTCTAAATTTACTGTGGCAAGCATCAAATACAATGACATAAATGTTACTATTATATTTAGACGTAGTAACGTGTGTTCGTGTACTCGTAACTCATCACTTTTATAAAATGTTGTGTCTGTCCCTCTCAACCTTATCTGAATCAAAACCCCCCACAAGAATACTGTATCCGCACCCTAACAACTGAATCAAGACGTCCACAATAAAACTTTATTGATAAAAAAAACACAGCCTCTAATATACTAATTACCACTAAGTCTCTAATTATTCCAATAACTGAAAAATTTCACAAAAAACAAATAATAAACACAACTACTGTTATAATGAAAGAGATGAAAGAAATGATCACGAAAGAGAATTTTCGGAAAATAACACAAAAATAAATAAATAAATAAACCGATCTCACCAAAAGCGACAGGGGAACCCGAGGTCCCCTTTTCAGGTCGCCTAGGGATTCCCAAGCTGGCTGAGTCCCCTTGTAAAATCCGTTTGCATAATTGTAGTGTTGAGAAAATTTACTGGAATCGTCCTCGGCCAATATCCTAGAACCGTCTTCTTCAAAAATATCCTTGAAAATGTCTTCGGCAAAAATGATATTCTTGAAAATCTCTTTGGTAAAAATAATATCCTTGATTGTCTTTCTGGACGTAGTTTCTGGCCAATTTCTGAGAATAGCTGTCTCTTTATATAGTCGTAGAGATTGGTCTACGATCATCTATCCATAGCCATTAACTCTATCTCCACTCCGAAATTTAGTCAGATCAATGCTAATGGAAACCTACAGTTCATCCGAGAACGAGTATCAGAGAATCCATTAGCCTAATATGTAGAAATCCCCAAGACGGGATTTTGTCATAAGGCTCTTTAAAGAAAAAAATTTCTTTTTTTAAAAAAAATATTATTATGAATTAATAATTCTTATTAGTATTATTATTATTACTATTATTATTAATTCTTATAATTATTATTATTGATCCTAAAACCCAACATAAAGATTCACGTAATGTTTTTTTCGCAATGAGAGAAGTACAGTGATGCGACGTCGAAACTGTACCGATATTGAACTGAACTGGATTAGAAATTAGTTACTGGATATGATTCTAGAAATATATATAACGCAGATGAAACTGCATTATTTTATAAAACATTACCCAATGGAACATTACATTTTCAAAGCATGTATCCAGTAGCTGGTTATAAAAATTCTAAAGACATGTTAACTTTGGTGATTTTAACGAATGCAGGTGGTTTTGATGAAAGTACTAGTGCAGTTTGAAAAAATAAGATCTCTGGATTTTTTTTAAAAAATCGCTCCGTTATCATATTATTCTAGCGGTTTATATTTCATGACATTTTAGAAAAGTTTAATCGTTGTATTATCGATGATAAAAGGAAAGTTATTTTATTTATTATCATTTAGGATGTTTTGAAATGTCAAAAGTTTAAATTCATTTTTTGACAGCTAACACAACTCCAACCGTGTGTAACCAAGGAATAATAAAAACATAATTGGCAAAATATTTTTACGTTGTTTAAATCATCTTTGGATAATAATAAATCGACAGTTTTAGATTTTTCTAAAACAATTGATGTCTTACAGACACTTCACCTTGTGAAACACGCTTGGTTTAGTAATTCCAGGTTCAATTGCAAAATATTCTCAACACTATCATTTTAGTTCAAAAATATCTGAAAATGATTCAGGAATTAATTGATGAAAATAATATTGATGAGATCATGGAAAGAGAAGATTTTGATATATTTTATGAATGTGATAAAAAAGAACCTACGACCTCGATGCTAACCGGTTTGTATAGAGAAGATATTTATACGATTGTTTGTATACGATATATCGCTTATCACGATAATTTTTGGAAATCCCGACAACATTGTATTAACCAAAGTCCATTGTATATTTAATTCTTTAATTTATTTAATCAATTGAATCTTAAAAAATCATAACATCTAGTTGTAAAGTCACATATATTTTGTATTATCAGTTAATTTTCTTGCTTGCTTATTTAGAGAGAGATGGTGATTCCAAATTCGTGTATAGTATTAGTTTGTTCCAAGCTACCCTTAAAGTAGTAAGTAACTAATAAGCCAGACAATTACAACGGTACTACTACCCAAAATCTTTTTACAACAAAGAAAAATTTTATTTAAACTAAACATGAAATCATAAACCTCTTAAAATAATTTATTTTTAAAGAAATTAAAGGGAAATGTATTTCTTACCACATGTAAATAATTAAATCACGGAAAAACCTTTTCATCGGTTTAGATTAAAAAATGAACTTTAGCTTTCTTTATCTGCGATCTTGACATTTATTATGTAAAGAACACACAAAACAGCCAAAATAGTTTTGCCTTAAAAAATCTTTTGACTGATAAATATTAATCGAATTGTCAATGACATTCCAAAGGATATTTCCGAAAAAGTGACCAGCCCTACTGACATGTGAAATGAGGAAGTAAAATGATTTAAGGAAGAACTGAAATCTTCAACCTTCAAGGTAATTCTGAAGATTGGAGTGGAATTTGTCACTCCAAGCTGACAAAACGATTCTCACATTTGCGAACCCTATGAAAATGATTTATAATGAAGAACGGACAATCAATTTATGCATTTCACTTTAGGAAAATACTTTTGGTCCGTTTAATTTACATAAACATCATCTATCAAAGTAATACATCATATTGTTAAGATCCTAAGTTGATGAATAAAAAGATGTTAATAGTTGGAGCGTAAATGTGACTTAGGTCTCAACGGTTGAAGGTTGCTTTAGGTTGTGTTCGCTTTTAATTAAATGCACTGAGAAAACGATTTTCGGTTTAATACTTTTATTTGAATTATTATCAAAATTATTATTATAATTACAATGAGTGATAACAATTCTGACCGATTTAAATTGATTTTATTAATTGTAATTATTAATTATAAAAATCCTCTCGCTCTTAGGCTCAGAGGTCCTCAATAAAGAAAAACAAATATATTTCACCGCTCTACTTAGCGTGTGAAATATGAACAAAAAACAACAAAAGGTATAACTTAAGGAAAAGAATCTCAAAAAAAATTACTTTGCTCAGATCCTAGTCTGAGAATTTATTTATTTTTTATTTACTACAAACTATCTCCTGACTACAGAACACGCTTGGTTAAATCACAATATAAAGTGAATAAAAATTATTATAGATCGGGACCAGTCTTTCAATTTATAAATTGAAAGCCAGTTTATATTAGGGTGTCCCAAAAGTCTTTAGACACTATTGAAAAAATTAAAATAAGTCAATACAACAAATACAAGTATAATTAATATTCAAAATATAATCCGTCGTAGTCTATCGTCTTCCGCCATCTTTCACTCAATTCCAAAATTGCGTGCCGATACCATTCGGGCTCCTTAGAAGCGAAAAAGTCTCGTATCCCGATTTCAACCTGTCCAATATTCGCAAAGTAGCTATCAAATTATTATTACTGAAATAGTTTAGGATATCAAATCTTTTATTGTAAAGGTCTTAAAGATATTCGTCTTTAGGCGAACTAAAAGTTTTACCACTTATATTTTAACTTAAAAATGATGAGTATAAAAATCCTTAATATTAATAAACTTTACATACAAATTAAAAAATTCTTAATATTAATGCAAATAAAGGATTTGAGTAAATATGAATGAATCCTCTGTTGTCAATTGGGATGGCCTCAAACAGCAGGTATCTTTGTGGACTTCCGGGAATGGTATAAATTGGAACTGCCTGAAAGGAATTCTTTATAATCCATTTTTTATGGTTCCTCTTACAAATCTGAAACTCAAAAGACTGTTTGAGATGCAATTAAACCAGACCATCAATGACCCTCCACGGCTATTTTTTTGTCTTAATAACTCGCTTCCTATTTGGATATATGACTATATCACTAAATAAAACATCTTCCAATTTTATCTTATCTCTATTCATGCACATTTAATATTCATTCTAAATACCTTTTTTTCTTGTGAATTGTCTTATTTATGCTCCATCTTTGTTAAGTAAGGCTTATCAAAAGTTATGTTCAGAGCATCAATTATGTAAGAGAACGACTTTTTGGTTACAAGAAAAAGTGTTGGAGTTTTTTATCCAGATAAGGAAACGATTATTAAGAATGTCGATGAAAAGTCTATAGCTTTTGTCAAGAATTATCATTATGTATTTCAGATAAGACGGTATATCTTTCAAGTAATTCATTAGGCTCCGTACATATTATCTCATAATTGTATATTGCCTCATATCTTTCCTGAACAACTGTGTTTATTATGTTGGTCATAATTTCCTAGAAGTGACTCGCAATTTCATCTAATTTTGGGATATCCATCATGTATAAATTGACTGAATTTGATCTTTCCTTAATAATATTAAATTTAAATCAAACATCGCAATAACAATAATAAGTTTTAAGATAATATATTAAGAGATAATAATAGTATTGATAATTAATTTTGTTTTTTAATTATTGTTATTAGAAAATAACTAATATGGCAATGCTTCTGTTCAAATGTTACAATATTAAAATGTTTAATAACGTAAATAATAAAATATTAAGAATACCCTAAGAGTACAGTGAAAAACACTTACACTATACCTATGTATCGGGTTACATGGGTAAGTTATGAAAGTAATTAGGAGAATAATTATAATAACTAATATGGGGTGTCATTATAAAAAAAAGTTCGGAAGTCATAGAATAAATTTAGAGAAATATTACTCTAAATTGAGTTATTTAGGCTGGAGTCAGTTAAGAGTGCGTCGTCAGGATCAGATAAGCAATTTGGCATACTCACCTTTTCATATTTATTTAAGTTTTTATAGTTAATTATATTTTTAATTTCTTTTATCACTAAAAGTTACTTTCTTTCTATCAAAAGCCATTTTATTTAGATCCTTATAGGGAAAATAAGATGGCTTCTCATGTTTAGGAAAACCAGATTGTTTGAAGTATTTTTTGGGCATTATTAATTCATGATCGGAGTTAATCATTTTATGATCAGTTTTATAAAATTATTGGGTATAGGGTTAAATATGATTGCCATTTATCATAGTTCCTCCTCCTGGAATTTTGGCACATTCAAAGAGCAGGGGAGCAATTGCGATGTTGAAGAGTGCCATTGAGAGGGGACAACCTTGTCTAACCCCCTTTTGAATTGGGATTTCAATTATCCATTGAGAGCCGCAAATGTAGCTTGAGGCGCAGGCCGTGTATAGAGCTTTGATGATTTTGGTTGCATTTGGTTGGCAGCCCATACTTTGTAGGATTCCGATGATTTGATCGAAGAATACGTTCCCATACGCATCCATAATGTCCAAGAAACCTATGTGTAGACTTCTGGTAAGAGAGGCTCTTGTTTGGTCTTCAATGAGGCATCTGAGTATGGTGTTGTGTTCAGAGCATTCTTCAGATTTAGAGTTCCCTTTTTGTTGCGGGAATCCAAGGTAGTTATAATCCATCCATGTTTGTAGTTGGCTGACAAGGCATGCTGTGAACAGTTTGTATAGGCATTCAAGAAGTGCAATAGGTCTCCATGATCCGATTTCATTATATTTGCCAAGTTTGCCCGGTAGAATTGTGATATAGTGTTTCCATCGATCTGGGCTTTGTCCTGTGCGAATGATTTCATTGAACAGATGGGAAGTGAGTTTCCCTTCAGGATCACAGTATTTAATGTCACGGTAGTTTATGTTTGATAGTCCCGGGGCACTGTTCTTCATTATTTGCAGTTGTTTGATAACTTTTTCTGGAGATATGTTGTGAAAATTGAAGGCCTCTCCTTTGAGGATTTCAGGGCATGTGTTCAATATGTTCAATATGTTCATCAACTCCTTTTTGTTTGAGATGATTTTGAATGTCCTGGATATTAGGTGTAGTGTCGGCTTTGGTGTTGTCGAAGACTTTTTTTGGATTCTCTTGATATGTAGATCTGAGCCTTAGGTCATTCTGATATTCGTTGGATTGTTTCAGGTTCTGATTTATGTTTTTCTCTTTTTTGTTTCTGGTCTGCCAAATATATGTCGTAATGATATTTTCAATTTCATTGATTCCTTTATTTGAAAGGGTTTCGAGAATTTTGTAGGCTACTTTTATTCTGGTCTTCATGGTTTCTGGTTTCGTCATTTGCTTAGCAGTTGGTTTGGATATAATATCAGGCCTCAGGGTTGTGTTTCCGTCCGGTGGGGCGGTGTCTGTTTCAACATCCAAGCCAAATTTGCGGAGGTAATCGGAAAGTATGGCCAATACTGCATTGTGTTTAATTGTTGGCATCATTGGCCTTCCCCGGCAATGGTTGAGGACATGGGCTTGGGTCTCTGGGTGGGCATTGCATTTTCGGCATATTGTGTTGTTGTTCTTTATGAGGTTGAGCCATTCTTTGTAGTGTGTCATGGCTGCAGCTTGGTGGAGAGTTGATGTGGCGGTTTTGATGTTTTCTCGGCTAAATATATATGTTATTTGTTCTGTTGTGCCTTCGGTTGTGACACGTAAGATTGTTTCGTTTTCCGCAGTTTGAAAGATGCAATCGATGTTTTGAGATCTGAGGGCTTTGCAGGATTTCCTGACTTTGTTCCACCATGATCCATGGGCTTGAATGGGGAGGTTTTGTCGGTCTGAGAGCCAGTTGAGTGTGGATTCTGGGTTTGGGTTCTCATTTGTTTTGGTAGTGTGGAGGAGGAATTTTGTTGCGAATTTTTGGAAGGTTTTGTCTATGCTAGTTAGGAAGCGTAGTGCTTTGACTATGCTGCTGATATGGTAGTCATCGAGGGCTGTTGTGATTTCGAAGCCTCCAAGTGTCGTTGGGTAGGCTTGGGTGGAGATTTCTGTTTATTGGCGGTGGGGTTTCGTGGGAGTTGTGTTGGATAATTTCTTCAATGGTTGGGAATCTTGAGGGGGAAAGTTGGGCTGTGGCTCTTTTTGCGTAATCTAGGATAATTTAAATGTCATGGTTTTCGGTTTTGAGTTGGATGAGGGCTTCTTTGAGTATTGGGTGGGTAGTTTCTGTTGTTGAGCGATCTGGGAGTGTTTTTCTGGAGTCGAGTATTTGTTGGACGATGTTTGTGAGTTCTTCTCTGATGTTTTCGATTATAGGGGCTTTGAAAATTTGTTTGTTTTGTATGTAATCCATTGAGTATTGTAGGATGAAAAAACCACAGTTTGTATCAATTCCTTAGGTTGGGAGGTTTGGGATTGAGTCCGGTTCAATGAGATCATTGTCCATGGTGCAGCAGAGTTTGTTTGTAATGTTTGTGAGGTTGGTTAGTAATTGTTGTTGTTCAGAATTGAGTGTGTGAGGCTGGGTCCAGTAGAAATGATTTTTTCTTTGATTTGTCAGCTAGATACAGGATCCAATTGGTTTGGGTGCCAGAGAATTGGCCAGATTATGTGTTTCCAGTGTGCCATTTTGTGGAAAGGGAATAGTCGATAGAA
>JBBMKC010254311.1:0-10177 GCA_037834085.1 Bipalium vagum | reverse complement strand
TTATTATTATTATTATTATTATTATTATTATTATTATTATTATTATTATTATTATTATTAATTATTCCAAAGATACTTTTTTTTTGAAAAAGAGTAAACATCGATTTTTTTGTTATTTTTCCCCGTAAAATTAATAAGACGGAATTCGAAGCAAATATTTAAAAATAGTTTCTTGTTAATAGCATTAGGTTTAAATTAAAATCCAGAATTGTTTGTTTTAACTTAATGGAATCCGAATAAATATCTTAATAAAATCTGTCCATTAACCAATATTTTCAATTTCATGTTTTCACCAAAATTTCTTTTTTTGTGTATAATCTAAAAGATAATTTAAAACAAAAATAATTTTAAAATATTATTTGATATCGTGAGCTTTGGTCTTGCTTAAATGTTCAACCCTTTAATTAAATAATTTAAAAGCATGTTTTTTTAATTTATAAGATTTTGTTTTAATGAACTTATGTTAAATTTTTTTATAAGTTATAAATATTCTTTTTTGGTGAGTTGAGTACATGTTCAAATACTATTATATTTATCATACCTAACTTATTAGGTCGTCTCATAAGTCTTTACAGGGTGTGCCAGAAAATCCAGACAAATTTTGATAATTATAATATAATTATAATATAATATAATTATAATATAATATAATTATAATATAATATAATTATAATATAATATAATTATAACATAATATAATTATAATATAATATAATTATAATAATTATATTGAAATTTATATTTATGCCTGATTTTAATTATACGAGTTAACATTGGTTTAAACATGCTATATTTGTCCGTAAATTGCGCACAATTTTCAAAATTTCAAGTTTTTAAAAATCAGGCTTAGAATATTATCGAAGAGTCGCGATTCTCAAAAGTCTCTCAAACGCAGGCTGAAATAATTAATTTATTTGGGTATCCACCATCGACAGTGTACGATTTTGCACGAAAATATCGGAAATCGGAGATGTCTGAAGGAACCTTTAGTAAACCTAAAAGAAAAATAAATGATAAAGAAAAGAAAATAAGGACCGCGGAAGTTGTTCAAAGAGCTCAGCAGTTAATAATCGAAGATCCTATGACATCGCTTCGAAAATTAGCAACAACTTTGAAGATAAGTATAACAACAATGCGTCTGATAACTGAAGAAGACTTAAGATATTCTTCATAAGTACTTCAAAAATTCGACAAATGTTTATCTGAGGCTACGAAAACTACAAGAGATGTTCGGTGCAACTTGTTATTCAAATAATTGAAGAATGAAACAGCGAGTCGTCTTAAGTTTTTCTCTGATTAGAAAATTTTTACAGTTGATGCCAAAAGAAACCGGTGGAATGGTCGTTGGCTTGCCCACGATATTGAAAATGTCTCAATACATACCAAAGACAAAGTTTCCAGTCAATTTTCTGGTAATAGGCGTCATCTCTTGTGAAGGTGATATCATGCCCCCACACTTCTTGAAAAAGGGTGAAGCTATCACCAAGGAAGTCTACGTACAGATTCTGAGTATAGTAGTGAAGTCCTGGATGGAAACCGTTGCTTCTGGAAGACCGTATATCTTTCAACAAGACGGAGTGCCCGTTCATATAACTTATTTAGTTCAAAACTGGCTGTCCGATAATGTTGACATGTATTGGAGCAAGGAATTCTGGCCCCCAAAATATTCCAGATTTAAACCCTGTGGACTATTATGTATGGAGCGTTCTTGAAAGGGTTACTACCAAGTCAAGACACCCTAATCTGACATCTCTACAAAATTCCATTACAGAAGCGTTTGCCCAATTGAACCAAGTCCATGTAAAGAAGCCATGCATGCGCTTCAGGCATAGAATCTTGAAGGTCATAGAAGCAGAAGGTGGTTATATCGAGCAATAGAGGCACGGAACATATTTTTAATCCAAAAATATAAATATTGCTTAAATAATTATGATATTATTTAATATATCTTTGTTTGTTTAAAGTTGCTTTTTTTGTCCGGATTATAATAATAAATAATAACACAATAATAAATATTACATAATAAAATAATATTACATAAATTAAAAATAATAATAATTATTAAATATTAATAATATCTATGAAGCAAAAAAAAACAATATAAAAATAAACAGACATTAACGTGAACACCCATTTACACTAAAACGAGTGCACAGATTGTCAGTCGAGCCCAACAGTTCGCTGGAAAATCCGATGATAAAATGAAAAGAATATTATTGGTAAACTCGATTGGAAGATTCTGCATCACCCTCTGCACCATACCTTAGATTGATTATGTTTGGCGTGATGGTAAATAAATACTGCCTTTAAATAAAAGTATTTGATGACATTTTTTCTTTTCAAAGACAAACAAATTTATCAAAAAATAAATAAATAAAAATAATTTCATAAAAAATCAATATATCGAAAATATTTTAAATCAAAGAAAAAGTTCACATTCACAAAGTTGTGTGATCTGAAATCCATAAAAAATATTTTATTATTTAACTTTTATTGATTATATTATTAATTCTGTAAGTATATATTATGGAAACCTCTTAAGTCCTTTAAATTTTTTTTGTTAAAAATTCTTTATTAATAATACAGGGTGATTGATAATTAACTCCCTATTGAATTATTGAATTATTTTTTTCAACTTATAAGGTATTTATAACATATAAATTAAATCGATTATTTTCATATTAAGATTTAAAATTAATATGACCAAGCGTTTATGCAAGACGGTGCTCCTCCACATTTTGCTATCATTGTTCGTCAATGGCTGAATAAGCATTTTCCTGGGAGATGGTCGTCGTGGTCCTCATGAATGGCCGGTCAGAAGCCCAGATTTAACACCCTGTGATTTTTTCCTTTGGGGTTGGTTGAAGGAGAAAGTTTATTCCACCAAACTAAAGACTTTAGAAGAACTTGAAGTGCGATTACAAGAAAACCTTTCTGCCAACCCACAAGAGTTCCTACAAAGATCAGTCGATTCGATTCCTGAGAGACTTAGGAACTTACAGACGAATGCTGGTTCACATTTTGAATTTTAAATAAAGCTACATTTTGTGTTTGTTCTTTTTATATTCATTTTTCGTAAAAATAATATTCAGAAAAAAAATATAAGACTTTTACAATAGGGAGTTATTTATCAATCACCATGTATTTATTTTTAATTAATTTAATTAAGAATTTGAAATATTTTAATATTTATATTATTTAAAAATGAATGAAAAAGGATTTTGTTTGGTCTAGTGATTATAGAACTTTCTCAGGAATATTAGAGTGTCCCAAAAGTTCGTGGTCACTACAATAAGAAATCAAAACAAGTATTTATTATGACATTTAAAACATGATTCAGTCTTCAAAATATAATCCGTTGTGTTTAATTGTCTTTAACCATCTCACAGCCAATTCTTTTTTACCATTCATTTACCACTCTTTGCGCTTTGATACAAAAGAATCAGTGATACCGGTTCTCACTTTGTCCTCATTCTGAAAAATTTATGATTTATTTATTTGAAAGACTGTTCGTCCGACTATTAAAGGTCCGGACTATATGCTTGATGTGGTATTACCTCAATGCCTTCTACTTCCCTTATTTTGTTTTTGGTTTGAAAAGCAACATGTGGACGATCATTGTCCTGCTGTAACAATACACGTTTACTGTTTATTAGAGTTGTGTATTGGCCACAAGGATTTCATACATACGTTGCAGCTGCTCAACATAATACTTTGATACTCTTGTACGTCCATTTGGAGTCAATTCAAAATGTATTGGGCCCTCGTAATTTCACCAAACGCTAAACAAGACCTTTTGTTCAAATCGTTGGTGCTTGGTAACCAGTATGAGAGTCTGGTTAGGGCTTAACCACTGATTTTGCAATTCTGGATTCCGAAAGTACACCCATTTCTCATTGTGATTAACGATGGTTTTTTAGAAATCGTTCATCATTTGGATAGAGAAGGAGTTGTTCACATATTTGCACACGTCTTTCCGCTTGTTTAGGCTCAGATCATGTGGTAAAACTTTGCATCTACTATTTCGCTTGCCATGAGACAGAAGTTTGTATTGTACTGAAGATTTAGGCATTTGAACTTCACCTGAAAGTCTTCTGACACTGGTAAATGATGTTCGTCCAAATAATGCATAATTGTTTGGGAATCAACTGTTGAGGGTTTTCCAGAACATGACTCATCATTAAAATCGGTATTGACTGAATTATATCTTTTAAATCATTTGATAGCAGCGCTTTTATTGACAAATTCGTCTCCTTCAACTTCACATATTTCAACTGCAGCATATCTGGCACTGAATCTTTTTTCTAATAATGGAGTAAAAGGATACGAACAGTGTAGTTTTATCAACTTTCATCTCATTATGTAATTCTAAGAATAAAGATTAGATCAATATATTTCATTTCTATTACATATTACTTGTTATCACGTCTTTCCAAAATAACAGTAAATAATTTTATTATTATTATTTTATTAGGATATTTAAACAAATTGCATTTAAATATTACAATTTCAAAAAATGACCACGAACCTTTGGGACCCCCAAATTTTAACGATTGAAAATTTCCAAATTTTTTACTAAATAAATAAATTAATAATTTTAAAAATTATAATGAACATTTTTACGGTTATTGAGAATTTGTCTAAGTGGTAATTTCTTAAATTAAAATCGACCTCCTTCCGTATTTCTGAGTGTGAACTAGTCTAATCTAAAATCGAATTTAATAATATTAATTAATAATAATTTAATTATTGATTATTTATTTATTAATGTCAACTATCAATAAAATAATAAAAATATTGATTAATTATATTACTAAAGAACTTTTATTTTGTATTTTGAGTAATTGATGCAAACTATTAAGTTAATGGAAAAGATTTTTTCTATTTTTCGAATGCAGATGCCATATTGCTTTAAAAAGATGTGTAAAAAGAAACTACCAGATTTTAAAAACCCCAAGTTTACTCTTTTATAAAATATAATTTCAAAGGTTTTGCTATTCTAATCGGAGTTAATGTTTGGATGAATATTTCTTTCCTTAATGAAACTGTGAGTGGTTCTTATTATTTATCTTATCTCATGGTAAAACTTCGTTCCAGAACAATTCATAAAATAATTTTTCAGCAGCATGGGGTGCCTGCTCATTCCTCACTCCACGTTAGATAGTTTTGGAATTGCACATTTTCGGAATGTTGTCTGGAAGATGTGAACCATTCAATTGAGCTGTAAGATCACCAGACATTTCAATAATGAATTTCTTTCTTTGAGGATACCTTCTGACAAAGGTTCATACATGAAAATCAAAGAGGCTTCAAGATATGAAAGACTTAATTGGAGAAAAGGCAGCTAAGGTGATCCTCAAAATGTGTGCCAATTCTGTGACCTATTTTTGTGCCATTATAAGCTTGCATCTGGGATCTATTAATTTGTACACGTCCTCTGTATCAATTAGTACAGAGTATTGAGGGAAAATACGGTTGATATTGATTCTCTGAAGTAGACTGTTCGCGATGTAGTTCAAAAATTGACATGGGTGTGTTACAGGCATTCATACATTATAAGGAGTGTTTCGAACAATTAGTTATTTTGAATATTTTTAAATAAGGACCTCATGCCATGATTAACAATTATTAAATGTTTTTAATTTAAACTTTTAAAAATTATAATGTTCGTTTTTAAAATTTTTAAATAAATATTTTAAATAAATGTTGGTTAATTTTAAAAAAGTAAATGATTTAATTTTAATAAAAGGTGAGGTCCAAGTTTGAAAAATCTTTTTGATTAATCGTATTTAACGAAATAGATTATTATTATTGCTTCTTTTATGACTTTGAATTCTTATTTACAAATGACTACTCAAGAATATAACTTGGCGGCCACACCAAAACATATTGCTGACTGCGTCTCTTTCTTATAATAAGAGGATTTCATATAGATCCATAGGACAAGTAATGTTTTAGAAGTTGTGTAGCCACTTTTTTGCATTTAATCGTATTATGAAGCATGGTTTTATCGAGTCCGTTATATATAAAAAGGTAAAATATTAAGTTTTGAATGGTGGTGACTTTTTGGACATGTGAACCTTTTCTCTTGGTCTATATCTATTAATGCTTTAAAAATTGATTTACTCCACATTTTCATTAAATTTAGGGACTGAAAATCATGATAAGCAAAAAGGAAAATTGGTTAGTTAATTCGACTTCAAAATAGGGTACAAAGGCTGTTGAGATAAAGCGGCACAGGTTAAAATTAGTTAATATAAAATACTTATGATTTTGATTACTGTTCGGTAAACATTCTTTTGTGTCAAAAGTTTAAAAAATATTACAGATAATCATGCTGTTGAGCAGACTTTAGTAAATCAAAAGGGTCATGCGTTTAACTGAATGAGTTTCAACGTGAGACGGTTGCTCAAGTGATATTTCTCTCTGACTGACTTCGGTTTTTAAACAAATTGACCACTTCCAGGTGGAAATTATTCAAATAACTTATCCAAAGCATTATTAGGAGCATCTTTATTATTAAAAAATATAAAAAATCAATAAAGAACTTTTAGCTGAATTTCATAGGTCAAACAATTGCATTCATAGGCTTTACCTTAGAAGCCATTTAAAGAAAAAATGGCTCTTTCCTTTGGATCGGATCAGTGAAAACACGATACAAAAATAAAATGGTTCCTAAAATCTTTGATCAAAATAATTATCTCAGATTAATCCTCATAGATTTTTCCCATAAATCTTTGTCATTTTTTGACAGCTTCATCCTTATCTTTGTCTATTTTTTGGGCTTTTCTAATTAGAAGATCTCCTGTTATCAATCTTGTAGAGTAGTGCACCACAATTAGTTCTATGAATTATATTTATCTATCAATTTGTGAGGATCTTAAATACTAAACATGTACATTTTTCAACTCTTTTTCTGATCGTTACCAAATTTGTGGAACAAATCTTATGTCTATTGCCGGGAGTTTAATTTGATATTTTCCCTCAAAATTTCGACACCTACTGTAGTTGGTAACCCCGATTTTGAATTATTCTCCAGACCACAAATCTTCTTTCCGATTTTTACACGAATTCGGGTATTGATAGACAGTAAAGACATTTAGATATATGGCTCAGATAATATTTATCGCGATCGTTGCGTTGACACCGGTCTTAAACTAGAAATCCAATCAATGACGAATATGCTGTATAAGTATTAAATATTAACTTATATTAAATAATAAAAAATGATTTATAAATATTTCTAAAAAAAATTTAAAGTAATACATTAAGATTTAATCCTTAACGTAAAATTTTTAAGTAATTTTAAGTTTTCTTTTAAAAAGTAAATAATAAAATTAATCTTAATAACAATTTTAGATGATTAATTTATTTAAATAAATAATAATAATAAAATAAAATATTAAACATAAAACACTTTTTCAATCATGCAATTATTTTCATCGAATAAATATTATAGTCAATCTTGACTTTATGAATTCCGAAAGAGTAGATAACGTAGTAGTAACAAATATGCTCTTAATTAAGATCCATATGAATTGATAATTTTAAAAGTTATTCAAATTAATTTTATCAATAAATAATGATTTATACCTGCCCTAATTAATTATTAAATTTATATATTCGCTAAACAATAGGTATTATTTAAACAACTTCATAAAATGGTATGAAAACGAAACTATTAATTCCTTAACATAATACATTATTATATTATTATAATTAAATATTATTACTTAACATATTAAAATACATAAAATTGAGTATTTTATTTTATTGTTAAAAATATAAATCATACTTAACTTAAGATGAAATATAAATGTTTTTTCTTGGTATAAATAAATTACAAATATTAAATTATATATAAAGAAATATTTTGAAATTATAGGGTGCTTCAAAAAACAGCGCATTTGAGACACCAAATATTATTATTTAAAAAATAAAGGATTTTTAATATTGCTTTATAACCATTATTATTTCGCAAAACTCATCATTATAACAAAAACTTTATTTTATTTATTTTATTTTTATAAAATTTTCTTCGGGAATACAATGCATTATTTTTCTAATATTTTTTTATTTATTTTTCATGTAAGCTCCATGACAATTAGTTAAATTTCAGATTAGTTTTGATCTATATTATTAGCTAAATGAGTGAATTAAAGATCAGAATAAATCAATTAATTTATCTTTATTTCGCTCCAATTTTCGTTCATTTATTTTAAATAATTTCTGATTTTTTTGTTTAAATTAATTATTTTTTTGTTACATGTAAAAGGCATCTTTGAAGGCAAATATATTATTTTCCATAGTAAAGTCTTACTTCTCCAATGAAATTATCAATTGATACAATCTCCATATATTATAATCTTAAAAAGTAATCTTGTTATAGTAGACTAGTTGAAAACGTTTTAGACTGACAAGATAGAGGATATTTAAATGTTTAAAAATAATTTTAATTCAGTTTAATATTTCTCAAGGTCAATATATTTCTTCCAATGATTCTTTGATTGGAGAACACAGTCGAAGAATAATGGGAAGACTTTCTATTAACTCTCTACAATTGCTCTGACCTTTTTCAACGTTATCATTGCATCAACACCTTTTCGAGCGGATACATGATTCATTTATTAGCCCAGGTCACCTTTAATGAGTCTTTTATCCAACTGTCCAAAAGATTTGAATAACGTTCTCCAGATATTGTTTTACAATTTTAAAGGTAATCAATTAAATCAAATTTTTCGACCATAACTAATACCAACACGTTGTCTGAAGAAGTTTATAGACTCCTTTAAAATTGCTCTTTTTTACACTGATATATATACCATAAATCTTGCCAATGCCTCTCTCTAACAGTCAGTCAAGATATGGCGATAATTTTTAAGGCTTTTATGACTTAATCTTAATAAATTGTCTTAAAATCTAAATTCCAGTTATTCGAAGGTTACTTAACAAAAATCTCTCTCAGATTCAAAACCATCATCCGATAAAACTTTATCTGTTTCATCATGAAGATAAGGCAGTATATTCAAGCAGATCACATGTAATCTAAACTACCACTTTGGCTTTGTTAAGTTTCTCAAAGAGTGGAGCTTAAGAAGACTTTTTATAAAATTGTGTTCGTTTTAAAGTCAAATAACTGAGATAAAAAATGTTTTATAAATTATTTTGTTGATTACAAATACTAATCGATTTATTTTTAATGATTTAAGAATGATAATTATTACAATAACCTTCTTACCTAATGATGAAAATATCCCAAATAATTTACGATTGATTAAAGATGAATATCCTCTCGAACGATTTTGCTCTCCATATCTCAGTGGTCATTTAAAGAAATGTTGTTTGCTATCAAAATAATTCTACGAACTACGAACAAAATATATCTGAATCAGAAGTGAAGAATGAACAAAAATTTTACTTAATCTTACAGTCACGATCCCCAAATATTTATTTATAACATTTGATTAATGATCAGTACTCTGAGGGGACTGTCTTAAATTTTATTTATTTTAATGTGAAACTGTAAATTATGGGCACAGGTGAAAAACCGTTATGTAATCAATATAAATAATGCAATGATCAGTAGTTCAGTTTACTGGACTATCATCTCTCATTCTCGAACTTTTGTCTCGATAAAAGTTTGGTATTAGTCCCAAACAAACTTTGCCTATATATGTTTTCATTTTCATAATTTTTATTTAAATTTATTTTTTAATGTGTTACTAATAATAGTTCACATCATATTTTTTATATAAATTCTATTTTTAGTAACACAATTTAACTTTATTTTTAGTATAAAAACTTTTCTTAGATTAAAAATTAATAATAATAATAATAACTAATTTGTAAATAAATATTTTATTTTGAAAGCGTATCGTTTTAATTAATTGAAATTTTATATTTATGGAGATTTTTCTACATAACAAATGAAAATGAACACAAGATAATATAAACATTTTTTTACAATGTTATCAAAATGCTTTAACGAAAGTGCCATCCCCACACCTTCTTAAAAATGTTATATTCATATATATAAACCGAACCCAAAATTCGACACATTTACTTTAGGATAGTGTTCCTGTAATAACACAATAATCACATGACATAAAATAACCTTACCTAAAAATCGATCCTTTCAATAAAATAAAATATTATATAAAATATTATATAATATGAT
>JBBMKC010254300.1:0-10177 GCA_037834085.1 Bipalium vagum | reverse complement strand
ATAATAATAATAATAATAATAATAATAATAATAATAATAATAATAATAATAATAATAATAATAATAATAATATTAGATTAATTAATGTATATAAAAATTTAAAGTTGCAAATAAAAATTAAGTGAAGCTAGATAATAGAAAACAAAATTGTGGGAAAAACTATTTTTAAAAGATTTGAAGTACAGAATCAAAAGAACGAGAAATTAAAGAGAAATTTCATTATATAAAATATACAGAAATAAAGAAATACAATTTACTTTGGAAAACTTCACTCTTTTTAAGCTGCTTAATATTCCATTGATAAATTTCATACTATAAAATATTACTCTGATAACTTTGTAATCTGATAATAAAAAATAACTTAGACCAGTAATAAAAGTAGTATCTTAAAAACTTTTAAATGTCAAAATTCAAAAAAATATTCATTAATATTAATGTGAAATATTAATTTACAAAAGTTTGTTTAAATTGAAAAATAGTTACGTTTCATATGAAATTTAAAGAGATCTCTTTTTATTTGAGATTGATTTTAATTATGTTAAAAAATCTTATGGGTTTATATATAAATAATTTGAAAAATATTTCTTTTGGAGAGAAAAGAAATTTATTTAAAAATACTTTGAATTTTATATGTAAATTTGACTGGAAAAAAAGAAAACTGGAAGGAAGAATGTAAAGAAGCACACAAGTTCATGAAACAAAGAAAATTTCTTTATAAAAGATTTGCCTTTTAAGAGTGCCAAGATCAATAGAAAAGAAATAGTTTCAAAAATTAATAAAATTTTTAAAAATATTTTTAGATGTTAAAAAATGAAATAATCTAAATAGATTTTTAATAAAAGAATTCAATTAGAAATTTAGAAAAAGTGATTTAATTTTAATAAATCGATTTTGAACAAAAATCAACATTTTCTTAATTCTTATATTTTTATCAAATAATTTTATTTCATTTACTACAAAACCATTTTTTTAATATTAAAAGTTTGAATTTTTTATTTTACATAATTTTTTAATAATTTAATTAATGATCTGAGCAATTAAATATATATGTGATTGATCTAATCACTGATTAAAATAACAGCATATTAGCATTTAAATTTTCAAAGAATACTACGACATTTACTTCCTCAAAAAATCAAATGGTAATTTGTAAAAAAGTAGTACAGTGATTTAATAAATTGATAATTGTCAGTTTATTTCTCAAATTTATTAAAAATTTTTTTAAAGTAAATCTAGATGTAAGAGGTTATAAGCGAAATTTTAATTTATGTTATTAATTTATTTCTTTTTTTTAATTTTTCAACTTATCAGTGTTATATTTTATTTATTATTATATTTTTTTATATTATTAAAATTTTATTATTAGAATTCTTATTAAGAATATATCAATTTAAAATATTTTTGCATCCTAATTATCAGATTTCCTTTCGATATTTAGCCAGGTATACAATATTCAGAAGGATGTATAATTTAATCTGTAACTGTTATTAATTTTACATTTCTGTTTACCAGTAAATCTTTCCTTGTGTTAACAAAAATAATTTCATATTTTCACGATTCATAACCATAATTCAATCTATTTAAATCAATTGTGCAAATAAATTCATATTATAAAAAATCTTTTTAATTATGTTTGAATGATTGTCAATGACAAATAATCATCATCTAAATTTTCAAATATTAATATTTTTTACAAAAGAAAAAATGGCAAATAATCATCACACATATCTAGACTGCAATATGCAACGATTAAAAGATAAATCAAATATTTTGTGAAATAAAAAGTCGAGACATTAACAATAAGTGTTATGAAAGTATCAAATGTGAATCGGTCTTATAAACAATGTCTTAATGAAAAAGAGAAGATGAATTACCGTTAGACTGTTTGTAGAATATATAATCCAAGCGTTCACCATCAGCGTGCATCGTGAGCCAACTTTTTGAGCAAAAAGAATTATCGGGTCTATGAGACGTAGCTCCATCGACTTCGGGGTTTTTTGACGGAATTGGCTAAATTTAAGACATGCTGTTGAAGAGATTTATTGAAAAAAATTATTTATTATTAAAAAAAACTTTCAATTTTCTTCTGTAAATAAAAACACAAAAACATTTGAAAAATCTGGGTCAAAATAACAAAAAAACTTTTGCTACTCAAACATTGTAGTCATAATTCAAAGGAAAGAGAAACTTGAGGAAAGGAACATAAGAGTAATCAATAAATCAATTTTTGAGATTTATTTTGTATGGTGGATGATAACATCTGATTTATAATTTTTTCCCATTTATTTTGAAACATTCAAAAAAATACAATGATGAAAAATATAATGTACACCATTTAACATTAAAAAATAAATTAAAAGTTAAAACTTTATTTTTCCCAACGATCAATAAATAGAATAAGCATGGAAAAACGAAATTAATTGTAAACGAATTCGATCTTTCGTTTAGACACGTGGCTCTTTTCAATGAGACTCTGTTTGAGAACTGGTGCTAATTATTTAGTTCAGACATGATGCAATATAATCGAAACAAGTCACATATCTATTTATACATAATTAGCAGTTGCGTTCTGTAATCGATTTTGATTTCTGTTCAGACTTATTTTGATGCTGTTCATACTTTGAGAAAAAATGTTTAATGAAGAAAAAAAGATTTACGTTTTAAAACGGAGTCAGAATATTCATTAATTGGGCCAATTGACAATGGTGAGATTATTTAGAAACAGTAAGAAAAAACCAATTGTTAATTGGCATCATTATAAAGCAATTAATATTAAATCTTGAGAAATGTACTCAAAGAGAAAAGAGAGAGAAGAAACAATTCTCATATTTGCATTAGACAGAGACAAAAAAATATAACAACGGCCAAAGAGAAATTTTAGCATAAGAACCATGATATACTTGGCATATTTTCTGCACCGATACAACGGGCTTGTTATTTTTATAAGGAAAATTGGACTGTCCTTCAGACTGTTGATAATTTAACATGTTTGTTGTATATAGAACATAACTGTTGATTAAATAACGTAATTATAAAGACATTATTTTCAGTTTAAATTAAATCAGAAACGATAACCAATTTGATACAAAAAGAACAGAAAAATATTAACAAAAGTAAATTAACATTTTCTTGGATTGCATAACGATTTTTCGTTCTGCAGAAAATTGGATATCGAATAAAATATTTTGAAACAATTTTCAGGATATTTTAATATTTCAATTATACATTATTTAAATCAAATATTGATCAAATCACTATTTTTTGATTTTGGAACAAATTACATAAGGTACTAAAGTTAGATTTAATTGAATTATTATTTTTTGTGTCGATTTTGTCTAAATAGTAACATTTTTAGTCAAGATATTTTACTTAATCAAGGCTTAATAAATCTCTATGATTACAAGTATAAAGATAATTAATAATAATAATTTATTATTAAAAAAATTATTAATTTGCCTTTTTTAAATTAAAAAATTTCTAATAAAATTATATTTTTTTAAATTAATTATTATAACAGTGATAAGAATTAATTTAATAAATCTATCTAGCGATGTTTAGATTTATAACTGATATTGCGAAAGAGAAATCTCGTAATGTAGCGAAGCCAAGTAACAAATTCTTAATGTGAGAAAAATTAATTAAAAACTAAGAAGAACTGTAATAATAAATTATAATATTATATTTTATAATTTATATTACACCTTACTGTCAAATTTACAAAATAAAAGAAAATAAGCAATCCCCATATTCAATTTATATTGACTTACAAATTTGAAAAAGTATTATGAATAGTGTTATAACATATCTTCTAATATGTTCTTTTTTATTTTTATATGACAATCTTATTTGATAGCATTTTGCAGTTTTATTAAACTCACGAAGACATGAAGTTTTTAATTAAAGTTGTTTTTCATTAATCAATAGAAATTATACAATTATTCTTCATTAAAATTTACAAAACAATTAATCAATATAATTCATCTCACATTATTTAAATTCAAAATGAAATTGAAGTTTATCAAAATGACAAAAAATATAAGTAAGAAAATATCAGAACGAACTTTAAATTATAATTAATGCAAAGAATTCAACTCAATGAATAAAGTGAAAAGTCGTCTTCTTGACATCATTACATTTTTTAAGTTCCAAAATACAATTCATTTGACTGAGTATTTTACTGATGTCCAATTACCTTAAATTTCAGGAAACATTAAACTTATATTATCAAATTGAAACATATTTTTTCGGAATTTTGAATTATATATATTTATATATTTATATTATATATATTATATATTATATATTATATATATATATATTATATATATTTATAAGCAATAAAACATTTTATTTAATAATAATAGCGAAGGGTCAAACGATAATATAATTTCCGTTATTATTGAGGACCTTCTCCCATCTTTCCATCTTTCCAGAAATCTCTAGATCTACTCAGAAAGAAATCATTCAACCCTTTCTGAGGTCATCCTTCGTAAAACTATTTTTTTCATTTGGTTAGCCACTAAAAGAAAAAGACAGAAATTTATTGGCCCAGAGTCTGAGGAATGCAAAGAAACTTGGAGGATGGATTTGACAATATTTGGTGTGTTTAGCGTTATCATGAAAAAGAATGACTGGTTTGCTTATCCTATCTATTTCATAATATCATTTACTCCACGCAATTAATTCATGTATAAGTACTGGTCAACTGCTTGGTTTTCAAGAATCACTAACAAGTGTATGAAACCTTCGTCTTCAATAAAATTTGTTTTATTGTTAAGCTACGAAATTCAACGTTATCCATATTAAGAACAGCACCCGTCAAATTCTTTTTTTCTTTATTAATATCAAACTCTTGAAAAATTCCAGAAAGCATTCAAAATTGCAATGCATTTTTTGTGCTCTGAAAATTTTTATCTATCAGGTTGTCCAATAATTTCGTTCGTTTTTTTCAAAGTATACAATAGGAAAATTTATTTTTTGACAGATTAAAAAATAATCAATAATATAATATCCTCCATTGTTTAACTTCTTCCCAACAATATGGAAATTTTTCGAACCCTTGCTTGAAAAACTTAGAAGTGTATCACATAACTATGACAGTTGATACTGATATCTCGAAAGTTGATAGAATTTTTTTTGAATATTTTCTTTAGACTAAGCATTATGACATTAACATCCATTTTTAACAATTTTGAACTTGAATATTTCCTCCCTTTATTGAACTTGCTGATTTCCCAGTTAATTGAAATTTCTGAATAATACTGTAAATATTTATATATTTAAAATTTTGGAAGATTTTTTTCGGTGAATTTTCCGATTTTTACTGTCTTGGTCGGTTACAGTACTCGTATTTCTTATAGATTTAACTAAATACAAATTAAAATAAATAACTATATCTATTTTATAAATTTCATGACACTTGGCATTAAAATTTATTTAAATAAACAACTTGAAATTGAACTAAACAAAGTTGAAATTTAATGTAAAACCTTGTATTCTTTCACACTTTAAACAATAGTGTAAAAAATAAATAATAAGAAATTTGAAGATAACCTTTATGATTTATTGTTTCTTTTAATCGAAGTATGAAAATTCTGAAGGTGAAAGACTATCATTAATTGAAAACGTTCGTTTTAACTATTAGCGAAATCGATAACATTATGAATTTTAAAAGAGAAATTTACAATTTTAAATGATTTACAACAGAGCTAAGAAAATTTCATTTTAAATCGATAGCATTCAAAAATCAAAACTTTAATTTAAAAATTAAAACAAATGGATTAATACCCCAAAAATAAACAATAGATTTTCAAATATTTCTAATAACAACAAAAGGCCTACCTGGGTCAACCATGCATCTTTCAATCCAGAACTGGAAGAAATTATGTGAAATCCATACATTCCTTCGTCCATATTTAAGTCACCACCGAGAATAACTGCGTGACAATTGTTACTCGTTAAATTTATGAACTGACACAACTCGAATCCTTGATTCAAACGATGTATACAATACTCATCTGAAGAGATCGGTTGATACCTGGCATGAGTCTGGTGAATAAAATAGTCTCAATATTGTCAATTAAGATTAAGTTTTCGGTTGGTCTTATCAGAAAAGTAGCGGCAAAATTTCCTCAAAAACTACAATTTTGAAACCCCGTATGACAATAATTGTCGATATATCTTTAAACTGAATTTAAAACCATCTAATAAAATATAAATACAGTGGACTCTTAGTTATTTGAATCCCTGTTAAAGTAAAATTTGCTAAGTAAAATTACAATTTTAACTCACTGACATGTTTAATGTAAGCGATAAAAAATATTGTAATCACTTGCATAAATTGGAAAACGGTGGAAATTTATCAAATGGGTTCCATATGAATGATGCTGTCTTGTCATCTGAAACTTCATTAAGACTTTCTTTATCGTTATTCCATTTTACATTAATTGTAAAATAAATCATTTCATAATGATAACTTCACTTAACAAAAATATAGTGAGCTTCCAATTTTAAATGAGACGTTAATGATTTTATTTAATCAAATTCTAAGTTCATCAAAACCTTATAATATTGTAATTTGTTGAGATTAAAAGATTCTTATAAAATGGACTAGTAAATAATTATCAAAACATAACTCACATGAGTGACATAAACATTGATAATGAAATCTCTTGAGGTTTTGACAACTGCCATACAAATTCCTTTTCCTGCGTACCAATCAGCATGCTGAATTCTATGTGCATAACCATTAAGGATGTATGGAAAGAAAAATGTCGATATAATTTGAAATTTGGTAAAAATACAACACCCACTCCCAAACACAGAACTGTGATAATAATTACTGTATGGATAAGTAAATTTCAAAGCTTCTCTCATTCTATAAAAATCTTTTAACATATAAACCTAATAAATGATTATTTAATGATCAAAGCACATATATAGAAATAAACCTCTTGCAATAATACTATATCATATTCACCTTCATTAAGCTTATTTGCAATGGCGACAAGTCTTTCCACTCTTTTCTCGCAAAACAGAGGAGGAAAAACGCCCCTATAACAAAAATTATATTTATTTTAAAGATGGAATTTTATATAATACTTTGAAATATAAATGCGGATTGTAAATATAATATAAAATCTTACCAACAATTTAAGGTTAATACTCTGAAAGATTCTGTATCCATGTTTTTTTAAATATATGAAATATTCGATATAGTTAAATGATATATTAAAACAAATTCGTAAATATTTTATAATTCCTGGCTCAATGACAGAGTAATACAATATAAAAGAATTTTTCTGTTTCTAATCATTTTTAAATTATATATGAATATATAACTAAATAAAGTATACTTAAATAAAATAATAAGTTCATTAATAATAAAATTCATTCCTCATTACTTTCAGAAGCAATTTACAGAACAACTCAAATATTGTAGCGTATCTTTATTTCCTTTTAAATATTTCTCTCCACTCTTAATCCTTTATCTCGACATCTTATTACTATCATAAATAATTCATCTTAACAGGCTAATCATTTTTCTCCTTTATTATTTATATTTACATAGAAAATTCTTGTTATTTTCAACATATCAGTTTAATTAGAAAACATAGTCAGGTTAATTTATAAAGTAATTATCAATCTCGTTTAATCTAACCATGAATTAATTGAAATTTGAAGTTTAATAATTTTGATAATATTCTACCTTAGATTCATTTTATCGAATACTGCTTTCTACTTTCTTAAAAATAAAAACAAAAAATTTGTCTGTATTTTTATTTATCAGTAAGCATTCTTTATCAAATTCTTTTGCATTGTATCAAAATATTTCTTCTGTGGTCGTGAATAGATATGGAAAAATCAGTCATTAAAAGAATCATATTCATCAATTATAAATGTATTTATCCCATTTGAAACGTCCGAAATCGGTGTACAAAGTAGTATCAATAAAAAAATAATAGTCATACGGTACAAAATAAATATAGTTATGTAGTAAAGAAGAAAACCTTTCACAATTTTGATGCCTTCACACAAGATTAACAGTTCAATCTAATATATATATATGTTGTATTAATAAAAGATACATCTCTTTAACCCTTCTAATTATAAGACCCCTAAAAGTCTAGAATCATATAATATTATTAATTCCACAAATAAATATTAAATAATAATAGTAAAATCTTCTTTCATATTAATTAAAAGAACGGATTTGAGTTCAAAAGTATGTATTTAAACAAGTTTTATATAATCTCTAACTTTCTCTTCGTGGTAGATTGTTTCATATTTTCATTCCATTTGGATTCTTCAATTCGATTTCATGAAGAAATATAAATATTGTGATTTAGTAAGAACTATAACACTGGAAATCGTTTGTAGAGACTCCAAGATGAAGCAATCCAAGACGACCAAAAGGCACTCATTCAACAACCACAATCCACAGCCAAAGACTGGTCGAAACATTGATAGTGTTTTGATCCTTATCCTTTCGAACCTGAATTTTAACCCTTCTTTTTGAATGTTAATTTTGTTTATGGGTTTTAATTTTCAATGATCATTTTGAACTGTAATTATGTTTGTATGTTTTGTGTTTTTGATTCAATTGTATATATGGTTATGATCAAATAATAATATTTTGATCCGAATTTTATATGTATAAAGTTTTTAAAAATATAAGTATTAAATATGTAAATCGTCCTTGATTGAAAATAAATAATAAAATGATAATTAATAAATAATAAAATAATATAAAAAACATATATATAATAAATGTATATAATTTTAAAAAAAATTCTACTAATCTATTTGACTGATGCTGATATGCGTGAATTAAATTCATGATTTATTTCTTTTAACGCTTTAACTAATTTTAGACATTAATCCAATTTTGGTTTGAAAATTTCTTACACAGATTTCACATTTAAATTTCAATTTTTGGTCTCTAGTTTTTGGTTTTATTTTTTTTTCTTCACCTATGGATGTGAAGTATGATACATAAGTAGTATATAAGTGAATGGCAATAAATTAATTAATGGATATTAAAAAAGGATATATAAATGATCAATCATATAGAAGAATAGGAATGGCTGGTAGAGATCACACCCAACAATATAATTTATGGTTGTGTGGAGACTCCCATCAACACCAACAACATTACCATCGATCCCACCTACAAAAACAGGAGGACTATCCAAACTTATCAGGAAGACAAAGCAATAAACATTTGATCTATACATTTTTTGGTGATTAACAAAGTGATCAATTTTATTTTAACATTTTCTTTTCTATGTAATTATATTTTAGTGAATGTTCTTTGAACTCTTAATAAACATTGGATTTTTTTATTAATCTTTGTTTGGTGTTGCATAAAAGTATATTTTATGTAAGGTAGCTTTTGATGGATTATATATAATAAAAAAAATAAAATATTTTAATTTGTATTAAAGAAATATAAATAAAAAATGTAAATAGTTATATTTACTAAAAATAAAATAAATTTCTAAAAAAATAAAAAATAGTATATAAAAATTAAAATAATATTAAAATATATACATATATTAAATAATAATAATTAAAGGTTAATAAAAGAATATATAAGCACTGATAATTAATCAAATAAGCGCACAAATAATCAACTACGTTAAGTTCCTAAAAAGATGGTTGATTTTAAAAGACTTAACTTGGGCTTTTAGGTCACTTAACAAAGTATGTGCTATCAGAAGGAATTACGGATGAATGTTCAAGCACTATAGTAATCACTGACACAATGCAAAAATTGATCAAAAAGGAACAAATTTTTAAAATAAAATCTTTATTAAAAATCGGTTCATATCAATGTTTTAATGACAAATTAACAATAAGACTTTAGGCTGATTGACTCAGAATCTTTAAATACAGGCTTACCCTACTGTGTTAAAGCCCTCAGGACGTTTGCCAGCTCGCGGCTGTGCAAACTTTAAGCAAAAAAGGAAGAAAAAGAAAAACAATAAAACTTTTAACTAATCGACGGTGAAGCACCCAGTATTTATTTAAAAGAAGATACAATGCCGTCCATATGTTTGGACCCACCCCTGTAATTTACATAAAATGATGAAAATATAAATTTAGTTTATATTTAAATATATGGAAGAATATGTTAAAGCACATGTTTCCTCAAAAAAAAATTTTTCAATAGTAG
>JBBMKC010254289.1:0-10178 GCA_037834085.1 Bipalium vagum | reverse complement strand
TATATTTATTAAATAATTATTTATTAAAATTTTATATTTGATTTAGAGTTAGATTTAATTTTTAAAGAAAAAGCTTAAAAGGGTTTCCAAAAAAATTATAAAGGGTATTATAAAGAATATATGGAAAATATTAAATTTATATTTTTTATTATTATTACTATAATTATTATTTTATTATTTTTTCAATATTTTCTCTTCGTCCATTTTTCACTTGTCTTTTACGGGATTTTTTCTTTTTTGTTTTTAAACATACTTATTTATAATTATTACCTAATTCTTGTTTTAATTATGTTACAATTTTATTTAATATTTTAATATATATGTTTAAATTATTTATTTTTATTTAATTCATATTGAGGGAAATATCCATTTTACTTCTGCTATAGAGAAATAAAAAGGGAAATTACCATTATTTTTTTCTCGAACTCATAATTAATTTAATAATTGGTTTATTAATTAATTAGAATTTATTAATTAGCCTTTTAGTAATTGGTTTTTGAGCGGTGAGATAAAATACCTTTTGAAAGTCACAAAGTCTACAATAATATCTAAAAGTATAAAAAATATTTTTACGGATATCTTTATTAATTAAATTTTTAAATTAAATTTTATTCATGGAAATTTTCAATTTTATTTCCCCTGAAAAATAGGGCCAATTACCGTCAGCTTTTGGTCGAAAAGTTTTATTTTTTGAGACAAAATTTGTTTAAATGAACATTTTTACCAAATAAAGAAAAAATATAATTTTTTAAAAATATTTATATCATTTTTTTGTTTATTTTTACCTTTATAAAGATATTGATCCTGTAAGGTATTATCGATTTTAATTTAATTTGCTCTATTTTTTATTCGTGCAAAAATTCATATAATGTACAATAGTGTTTAGTTTTAATTTAAGCAGTGAAATATAATTATATATTCTTTCAACAAAATATTTTTCCTAGTGTAAACGAAAACAAAAGAATTTTCATAAATCATAATGCATTGAGAATTTATATAGTAATTATTAAAAAGAAGGAATTTTATAAAATTATTATTGTAATTAAAATATTTCTAATTTTTTTGTTACTATTGAGATTCAGTTGAATAAGTTACATCTATTCTTCAGTAAGATTTTTTTTAGTTGGTTTTGTTTTATAATCGTTTACATTAGCTATTAAATAATATCAGCGTAAATAATAAGAAATTTTGGTTTTGTAATATATATTAATAAAACATGAAACAATGCACACACTATCTTAATCTATAAAGTAATCACCATTCATATAAATGATGTTTCACCATCTTACAGTCATAACACGAATCCCTTTGTTGAAAAATTCAGGTTCCTGTATGTCAAAATAATTTTTTACCAAAATCTCAATGTCCTCTCTATTTTTTTTCCAGGCAAACAGTGCTGCATGGACCTGAAAAAGTGGTAGTCCAGATCAGGGCTGCAGAGAGCATGAATCTGCCAACCTAATTCCTCTAAGTTCTGCTTCGTCAATGTTTCTACATCTAAATATCCTAAACTAATTTTGACATTGACGTTCAGATATAAAGTTGTTACCAAAATTTCTCTGCACGATATTATTAAAACAAATTGTATTAAATATATATCTTACTTAAATAACAAAATACAATTTTCATTTATTAATTGATTTACAACTGTAAATATTCAAATATTTGATTTATAAAGTAGATCAAAATTTCTTATTACTCACCCTAATATAATGAAAATTTTATATTATATATTAGAAATGGAAATTTACAAAAGGTACAGTTGATCAATGGACATTCAGTCTCCGAAAATTTGTGATTAGTCACTGAGTTACACCATCAGTGACATGGGTTGTATCACAATATATATTTTAATTATATGAAGTAAGATAAAAAAAATTTTTAATAAATTAAAATAAAGAACTTGTATGATCAATCTGAAGCCAGAGTAATTAAAACTGGGAATGGATGATGAAAACGAGGACGATCTTGTCATCCTCTTCAATGCTTACAAATTGACCCGAAACCCATAAAATACTCGTCATTGAAAAATTTCATTTTAAAGCATTATTTACAAAGATTATTTTCTCTAATTCAAGATGCAATATAAATTTTTAATTATAACAGGCTATTTTTGAAACAAGATTACTTATTTCATCCCCTTTTTTGTTTTAATAAACAGATGGTATTAATTTTTCTTGGTGTAAGAAAAAAGAAGAAATAACAATTCTTTTTTATCCCTTCTAGGTTGGATGGTACTGGGGACCACTTAGTTTCACAGAGGCAGAGCGTTTAATGGAAAATAAGGCTAATGGAACGTTTCTTGTCAGAGATAGCGGACATGACACTTATTTCCTAAGTCTCACATTCCGCGTGAGGGAAACAACGTATCACACGCGAATTGAATATTCTCAAGGTACTTTTTAAAACAAATTAGAAAATTCGAAATTATTTATTTCCAATTTAAACAAAATAATACGAAAAAATATAATAAAAATTAAAACAAAAAAGAATATATATATAAATAAATAATTTGAATTATTTTCAGCTCTTTGGGAAATATTTCCCATTTAGAAATTGTTCTCCATGATAATTAAGGTATGAAAAAAAATCAATTAAAATAAATGAAAAATAATGTAATGGTTTCCTCAATCTTCTCTGCCAAATTATTGTTGTGACATCTATCAAATCAACGTGAACCAAAAAGAAATTAAAATTTATTTAAGCAGCCAATTTATTTTTGCCCTCAATAATGGGAAATGGTTGGGAGACAATAAAAAAATGAAGAAAAAAATAATGTTATGTACGTGGTTTGTCTCTCAATAGAAAAAGAAGGTGTGAAACTAAAACAAATGAAAAGATTATTGAATTAAATTTTTTTATTAATTATTTTAATTAATTTCACTGAGTTCCACATTGTATAATATTTTCATGTGGCAATGTTTTTCTCTGATGGCTTATATCCAAAAATCCCGTTGGAAAAAATTAATCTGTTGGTTTATGTTTCCATGATGAAAAGGGTTAATATTTTTGCCATAAATGACGTGAAAATTGAAAAAGTAAAAGAAATAAAATTTTTCCATTAATTTTTTTTCGTCAATATTTAAATTGGGTTTAGGGGAAAAATTAATTATTTGATTAAAAGACGATGTATTAAAACAAAACTGCTTTTTAAAATCCGAATAACTTGAGAGAAATATTTACATTTAATTTTTTCGACGTTTTGTTTCAACGAGGATTATGAAAAAGATAACATGAACCTCAGTTTCTTATGAAACGGAAACGACTGTTATGGAATCGGAATTTTTTTGAAAACTTAACAACCGTTAAGTATCAATGGAAAAGTGTTGACCGTTTTCTTTTTTTATGATGTGGTTTTAATTATAATAATCATTATTACTAGTTATAAATTCTCCCATTCTTTTTATGTTCCACTAATATAATTGTTTTATATCGCTCAATATTTTCCTTCTTGTTTATCAGTTCAGCAGAGACCACCGAATCCCATTGAAACTTACAACACTCATAAATTTATTTGAAATACAGCTTACACTTTTGTAATCAACAATTGTCTTTGTAAGATACAAATTATTTTCAGAATAATTATACGTAACAACCTTTTATCTTTTTATACCACCATTAAAGACTTTAACTAAAGATCATCTGAACCTTACAATAAAAGAATTTAAGTTTTGAGAAGAAAAAAACATTTTAATATTATATTATTACTGTGTCCCTATTACAGAAAAGTAGAAATCACAATACACTTTATTTAGTATCTCGTACTTTCCAATAACACTAAAAAAATCCAACAATTGTAAATACACCAATCAGAGTAGACTGAGTCAAAATGTATAAAAACAAATATAACAATCACTACTTGATAGAAATGAGTACTTAAGGCATCATCTAGACCTGTTTGATATGCCTAGAAACAACTAAAACGCCTTTCGACTCAGTGAAATTCTGTCATGTAAAATAGCAGAAATATCTGGAACTAACTGAAAAGGTAATTTTCAAAACTCTCCTCAGAATATTTCTTTTGATTTCACCAAGAAATTGGTATTCTAAAAGTTTATCATTCTTGAAATTGTCTCAAATTAATCTAATCTTCCAATTATAAGGTTTTCTTATAAGTCTTCATAAAACATAAGGATTCTGCATCAAAAATTGCCTCACTTCCTTATAATTCTTTAAGGCAAAGAACACATTTTCAAAATAAACCAAAATAAGATGTCATTGAAATACTCCAATTCAGTAGCCCCATCAAGGATTTTTTATCTTTCATTATTTAGCCAGCTGACTTGCTCAATCATTGACGAATCAAAATTTTATGATAAATTTTCCCCTTTATTCTTCAGTATTTTCAACTTCAGTAAATAATACTAAAATAATGGTGAGAGTCTGACTCAATTTTGAAGGATAAATATCTTATCATTCTCCAAGTGCTAACTTATGAAAAGAGAAATTATTATCAATATATTATTATCGATTAGGAATATTTTTATTATTATTACTATTTTATTATAGTGGTCTTATATTACTAATGATCTTTGGGAAACCCAATTAATATAATATATTATAAATAGAAATATTTTAATTTAATATCTCATTATATAATAAAAGTATTTTTTCATTAAAAAATATTAGAAGAAAAATCAATTGTTTTAGAATAAATCTGATCGAATATCGAAAAGATTAAACAATTTTAAAATTTTAATTATAAAATTTTATTATTAATAATAATTCTAATTATTTAAATATGATTTTTGTCTTTTTAATAATTTCAAGATTATAACTTAATAATTTATTATTTTTAATAAATAAACACATTTTTAGTAAGAAGAATTTTGTTTGAATTTTTACAGTTAGTAAAAATTCGATAATGGATTGTAAGAGTTGAATTATTAAATTGATTTGTTTTAATACGATAATTTGAGGATTCTTTACCTAAACAATATTTCTACTTGCTCATGTAGAACATAATGATCATTTACCATAAGTTCTTCCTTCAACCAGCAAAGAATTGAGCAGGGTACAATGGGTAATACTATAACAAGTGAAACCCTCTGAAAACAGTTTTGAGAATATTTTATGCTATTTTAAGAAGAACAAGATCTTTTTAATCAATATTTATTTAATTATTTTTATTAATTCTCATAATAATGTTATTATAAATCAATATTATTATTTTATCAATATTATTAAGAACCATCTTTAAATAAATAAAAGCGTTTTCCTTTTCGTTCTTAAAATATACATTTCCTATTTTTTTAATTTTAATTTAGTTTAGTTAATTAAATCAATAATTAATAATAATATTCAAGTAATAATAATAATTGATTAATATTAATAATTAATTAATATTAATTGACTTAAGTTTAATTTTATTTTTCTTTTAATGACTAAAAATTTATTAAACACAAGTATATTTTAATTTTCGATTAAAATTATATTTTGAAAAATCCTTTAAAATTTCTTTATTTTTATTATTTATTTTGCTTGAAATATTTATTAGTTTTCTTATTGGATATAAAATTTTTTTAATAAATTTTATAAATAGATCATCATTGTCTATAAATAACAAAACCACAATAATAATAAATTGCATTTGTTATTAATAAATTGCATTTGTTATTAATAAATAAAATAATTCAAAATAGCTAATAAAAATTGCAATAACTGTTAATAAATGTAATTCATTATTTTTTTAAAAATTTCCGAAACAGTGAGTAATAATAAAATTATAATTAATTAATTAAATAAATAAAAATAATTATTTATCAATTATTTAAATATTAATAATTAACCAATGAATCATATAACACTATTTAATGTTAACGTTTCGATTTGGCGCATTTTCTGATTATTATTTATTTATTTACACATTGATTTCGAAATCACTATCTCTAATTAGTACCACTAATGTAATATTAAACTGAGTTTTAATCGCTGTCATTTATTAAGTATCACTGTTCAATAGCGCACAATTAACAGTAAAATGTTTAATTACTTCCTATTCGGTTCTATTTAAGATTTGATCATCTCTCTCACATCCATTGTTTTGTTACATTTATTTTCACACCAGTCGTAACAGTTGTTATATTTCATTTATTTAAACAACAATAAATAACATTTTCCTATTTTATTCATTAGTTCAGATTAAAGATTTCAAAATGTCTAATAAATGTCAATAATTATTGTAACACAAAAACCATAACAACCGTCTCAGAGAATTATTTCAATATAGTAAAACAGTTTTTCAAAAGCACAACAAAATAACGAAATACATAAATAAATTTTATTTTTTTTAACTCTTTTTTCTGATTTTAAAGTTGAGATATTTTCAATTTTCTTCACTTCGTATTGATAATATTAATGATTTTACTCTTTTCCATATTTAATGAAAAAAAGGGGGGGTGGGAAATACAACGATATATTAAAAACAGTACTTTCTCTTAAGTTTGTCTTGTTCTTAATATATTAAAGCTGAAATGAAGATACCATTCAGTTGTCCAGAATGGAATTTCGTATGTCAGTTGTTTGATTCCAGAAATATGAAGTTTTATCAATTTGAAATCAATAAACTATTGTTTCGTTCTGAAGAATGTTTCAACATTAAAAAAAAATTTTTATTATTAACTTTTTTTACCGTTTCTTTATTGACTTATTTCATTTACGACTAAAATACGACATTTTATAGTGTAACAGAGCTGAGAAGACTATGGAAGAATTCAAGAATTTTAGAATTTTTTTATAATTATCACGTAGTTGTTTATTAATAATATAATTTTAAGAAAACAAAACAATAGTTAATTAAAAGTATTTTTAAATATTATATGTATTAAGTATTATAAAATTTGATGAATTAACCCCTTCTGACCTGAATTATTGTTAACTGATAAAATATCTTTTTACTACCGGATTGTTCAGAATATAAAATCTCCAAAATATAGTTTTACAATCAGGTGATCTTATAATTTAATTTAATTTAAAAGTATATGATTTTTCATTGAATATATCATTATATTCGGAATATTATAAGACTAGACTAATATTAGGAGTTCATTTTTCTATCAAAAAAACAATATTCTATTTACAAGATCAAATCTTATATTCGGATCAATCCTGTTATTATTGACAAGAGAATGATAAAAAACAATTGTATGAGAATATAAACATATGCATTTTGGTTTATGTGCACACCTATGACCGTAGAGCAAATTATTTCAAATAACAGCGTTATAAGACTTAAAACATGAAGTACATAACTCTTGTTAAAATTTAAAGTATTTTTTTAAAATTGATAATGGGATATTAAAATCAAATGGCTTGATAAAATTAGTTTGAAAGTTAAGATTATTTAAGCTACTCAATGAATCTATAAATTTTATTTCCTTATTGATTGCAAACCAATATATTTTAATACATAACGGTCAATATAATATATATTTAATAATATTAAATAGTTCACCAAACCGCTTAACCGTTACAAGAGTGTTTTGAGACCCCTTTTTATTAAAGCTTTCCATAAAATAATTTATTACTTACACATAGCTCAATAATTGAAAATTGTTTTCTTCATGTGATATTATATATAAATAATTAAATAAATATACATATTTATCCTTATTAATACATAGATAGACATTAAAGAAGTAATAAAATTAATTTGTTCAAAGCCTTGAGCAAAAGCATAGCTTCCTTCAGTATGAAACAAGTTAATGATCAACTAATTAAATTAAATTGATAATTTATCCATTAACGGATCACTGTAATTAATGGCCCATATCCGTAATAATCACGCAACGCAGCTCAAGATGAAGGTCAAATGTTCAATGTTCGTTGCCTGTAATGAGAGTTCCGATAATTTCCTAATGGTAATTTCATAACAACAACAGAAAGAGTCATAGAAAGAGAAACAAGAAACAAATTACTTTCGATAACCGGGTCTAGAGCCACATCCTTCTCCAGACTCACCCCTTCACAACAGAAACCCATCTGAGCTACGGACTGCAGTTAAGGTAGAGAACATCAGCAATTGTAAAATATATCTGCCTTTCAATCAAGCAATCGCACTGAGTTTTCAATGGAAAAATCTATCTATAGACATCCATTGTATATATTCATAAGTGTAATAAGCTAATTAATCGTTAATGTAAGGCAATGTCTTTTCTGCCTAAGTGTTTTAATTAGTCCGGGCCTCAGTCCGGATTGAAGTGAAAATCAAGAAAAAGAGTAGTCAATGATGTTAATATAAATTAGATGCTAATCCACATCAACTGCTCGGGACGCGCGCGTACAGATGCAGGGGAAAGAGAGACGGGCGTCTTACTGGTAATATGCTGTTGAAAATAGGGCTATCTGCTGTTTCCTTTTCTCGGTTGAGACAGTCAAACGAAATCAAGTCGTAGTTGCATAGGTCATTATTATTTGCCCGTCTGATGTTAATAAAGTATGCAATTACATTGTCTGCCTCCTTAAATGGCTCTGTGAATGAACTGTGGTGTCGTCAGTTCCCGAGGAGGCCTTCTGTTGTAATCAATAATTGCCACTGCGAGTCTCTGCTGCTGTACGTTGCACGTTGTATTTATTTGTTTATTTATTTATATTTTATTGGGAAATCGTGAGAACAGTCCAATCTTCACTAAAAAAAAACAAATCGGGGATGGGAGTCCATTCTTCAGAGCTTGGAAATAGTATTATATTTTATTTTCCAGAAGAATATCGTTTCTTTACGATGGAAACTCCTTAGACTTTTTCCTGGATATGGCAGCCAAAATTGTCAAGACTGGAAAAGATTGTTAATCCTCATGATATTTATTGCAATTTTTTCTTTAATCTTTTCTGGCTTTTTATATGTATATTGAGATAGAATATTTAATGATGATTTGCAGTTTACTTTTCTTCAGATGGGTATGGAAACAGTTTAAGTCAGTTGAATATTTAGAAATATAAATAAATAATATAATATAATAGTAACAGTTGAAGTTCTACTGATGTTTAATTATCATTTTATTTTTATTAACACTAATATAGATGAGACAAATGGAGAAAATAACTTTCAGTGACATGTCACCATTAATAAACAAGATTAATAAAATCTTAGGGTTTTACTGTTAAAAAGAAATCGAGGTCCTTTTTAGTATCTCCAAAGGTACTAAACCTTTTGTGAGCTAAGCAGTTATGCATATCTGTAAAGAAGCTGTAAAATCAGGGGAGTATGGTGGATGTAGAAGAATTTCTCATTTCAGCTATTGAATTTTTGACATGTGTTATCTGATTACCAGTTTGAATTGAGCAAAATCGATATACTGGATATATCAAAGTAGGTTGACCACCTGGGCCTTATTCTAAGAACTTATGACTAGGTGAATAAGCCAGCTCTGATTACGTTACAAGATGAAAGTAGTTCGTGGACGATCATGCAAATCTAAACTTCCTTCTCTATATTTGGAAAACCAATGCTGACATGTTTTGAATCCAATGCTTCATAATGGACTTTATGAATGCTAGAAGTGGTTTCCGTAGTCTCTATTTCTTAATTCACAAAGAATTTAATTCTGAACAGATTCTTTCTTCTGTATATCATTCATCATTTTGAAATCAATTATTTCATCGTCCTTAAATTTTCGCATAATTAAATAAACAATATCAACAATTAAAACAACGCGAATTGATTTCATTGATTTTAATTGATGCTTTTCTTTGTTCCTATTTATATACGTTAATAAAACGACAAAATTTGTCAAATGATTTAAAATATTAAAGGGAAATCATACTTCATTTAATATTATTAAATTTTCCATCCACTCAGTTAATATTTATACAAATATATTGTAGAACTCTTAATTAATATATAAATAACTCCAATATTTTATGAAACTTCTCCCAGGATCAAATAATTAGAGTAAAATACTTTTATTAAATTACTCTGAAAATATACCATGCTCAATTCTTTTTTTTAATTATATTTCAATATATAATTTAAATGTTTTCTGAAAAAAGAATTCCATGGGAATATTGCATGTTGATTAAAATAATTATTTCTTAAATAATAAATATTTTTATACTCATTTTTATTTATAAATATATAATATTTTTTTAATTTCAATAGTCAAGATAATAATGAATAATAATAATAATAATAATAATAATAATAATAATAATAATAATAATAATAATAATAATAATAATAA
>JBBMKC010254279.1:0-10178 GCA_037834085.1 Bipalium vagum | reverse complement strand
AAGAAGGCTGAAGCAAAATTTCACATAAGTGAAGAGCTCATCTAACAAAGATCCATGCAGATCTACTGTATCCTGAAAAAAAACTGAAAATTATTTTTATTAAATAAATTTTATATTCATGTTTGAAATTGTGAGATAATTGGTTTCGTTGTAGTTAGCATAAAGGTTATTGCTTTGTGATCCGTACGTAACGTAAGCCGTTTACCATATAAATAATGGTTGAAATAGTTACAAAAGTAATACACAGCCAGCAGCTCTTTTCGTGTCACACAGTAGCCTTTTTCATGAGCGTTCATTGAATGCGAACCATATGCTACCACCCTTTCATGACCATTTGAATCTTTCTGTGACAAAACTGCCCCAATTGTCTCGAAACTCGCATCGGTATCAAGAATGAATTCTTTATTCATATCTGGAAAGCATAATATTGGACTGGATATTAGTGCCTCTTTTAGTTCTTCAAAAGCTTTATTTTATTTGTCCAAATCAATTTCTTATTATTAATTCTGCATAATCGTTCTATAGTTTTTGATTTCTGTGCATAGCCCTTTATGAATCGGCTATAGTAATTGCATATACCCAAAAAGCTCCTCAGGTTTTTTACACATTTTGGTTGTTTAAATATTTAAATAGCATCTATTTTTGATTGATCTGTTTGAACACCGTCTTTGTTTACAATATAACCTAAGAATTTGACTTCTTCCTTATATAATTGGTATTTCTCAAGATTAATTTTTATGCCAGCTTCTTTGATGCGCATTAAAACCTGATTTCAGACAATGTAATGTATTTTCAAACTGCTCGTTAAAACCAGAATATCATCTAGAAATACCATAGCTCCTTTGATTTTACCGATGACTTTAGTCATTACTTGAAATATACTAGGTGCATTTGCATTGCTAAATGGCACTCTATTAAAACAGTACTGACCATCTCCAGTAGAAAAGGCAGTCTTCTCTTGTGAATCTTTGTCCAATTCAATTTGATAATAAGCATTATCTAAATCTATTGAGCTAAAAAAGCATGCTGCACTTAACTTATCTAACATTTCGTCAACGTTTGTCATTAGAAATACTTGTCACTGTATTAAGTCTACTAAAATCAAGACAAATCCGAATGTATGAGTTCATTTTTTTCCAAACGCATAATAATAAGATGTTCCACGGAGAATTACATTTTCTGATGATATTATTATCATAAAGATTCGTTATTGTCTTGTTTATGTTTTCGTCTAAATTCATTCGTTGCCTGACGTGTTTTTAATTACCTCACCTTCGTTTTTTATTGTGTGTGTTGTGTGATGCGTTTATATATATTCATTTATTGATCCTCTTGTTCTTAAATAACTGTCGTTTGCACATCTCAGGTTTTCACCATAATGTTGAATCTGTCAGTTTCTCTGCAATTTTCGTACTTATATTATTAATATCCGCTCCCGCAAATAACAGAATATCCAATTAAAAATCCTGCACTCTTAGTCTTACACTTGGACGTCCATGCATTCTGTCATAAAAAATAACTGTCTCTTTACTTTATGCAATTGCATTCACTTTATACAATCTTCAATTCCCATATGCTTCATTAAAAATCTATAAACTTTCTCTGCCGATCGTGTCACACTTTTATCTCAATCGTTTGCGAATAATCATTTTCGATTTCTAGTATATGGCTTTCACTATCTCCCCTACTAGTGGAGCCTTATCTTTTGGGTACACTGATGCAATGTTACATTATTCTCTCATGTAATCATCTTCCGATATAACATCAATATTTTTACTAACCGCATTAATTGTTTTACTTCCAATCATCTGCGGATTACTTTCGTAAAAATTCCTTTTTCTTCTTTGACTTCTATTTAGATTTGTGTAGCACTCCAAAGCTTGGTGACCATTTCATTCACACCTTTGAAATTTGTAAAATGTAAAATTCCGCCGTATGTGTCCTGCTTTTCCACATCCAAAACATGTCGGAAATTTCTTCTCTGAACAGTCTTGGCTTATATGTCCGACTTTTTTCCACTTTTCTTGCAAAAGATCTAGTAACATGTGATTCTGGTCTAACTCTCTCTACAATAAGTCAAATTTTATATGCTGCTTCCTGTCTTCGTACATTTTGATATCTATCGTTCCTCGCTACATCTTTTAGATCCTGATGGTATTGACCTGATCAGACTGTTGCTTTCGGATTCCATCAATTAATTTTTTAGATCATGCATTTCTTTAATAATTTTTAACTTTCTCAATTTGATCTCCTTCTCAATTCCGGGATCGTTAATGCATCTAATTAGCGCTTTTTTCAAAAGGCTTTCCTCTATTATTTCATGTAAAAAGACATCTTCCACCATTTTATGGAAATTCTTGAAAAAATTTACGACACTATCAGCTACTCTAAGAGATTTGATTAACCTTTCCAAATTACAAATCTTTTGGTTTGGAAAAGGCCAATCGTAATCTTCCTTCAAGTCCACTAACTTTTCCAACCATACTTTCATACTTCTCTACTAAATGTAAGTCTCAGATACAATAGATCAAGACTTATCTTCTTTTCACCGGTATCTCTTTCACCGTGAAGTACCTTATGCACTGCGCAATACTTTTTGCAAAATCGTCACCCTTACAGAAGGCTTTTGGTTAGATACGTTCAGCTAAAAAAATTGCTTGTGAAGCCCGGGTCAGAAGAGTGAGCACTGTCCTCATCCGTTAGCCTTGGACCAATGAATACGAAACACGATAGGATTTTCACAAATATTAAATGAAATTATTTATTTATTTATTTATGCAAACAAGCTTTTTGAGGGTGTTCAATCCTGTTTATCAAAGCCCGTCCTCAACCTGACACAGCGTTCTACAGTTGCGTGTGCTTTACGATGCGGCTTCGTCGATTGCAAAGAATTTCAATTTGACGTGAACGAATCTCTGTGCTCGTTTTATTCATCTCTGGAGACTGCTCAGTCGGAAACTTCGTGTGTCAGTGTGAAGGTGTTTTTCAAAGGAAGATTCAATGAAAAGATATGAGTTTTTGTTATCACTTTTTCATTATTTTGTTTAGCTGCTTTCCGATGCGACGATGATAAGCTGTAAAATGCTGAAAAATGTTACCAGGATCAAAAGTCCTCAATTGCAGATGGAATAAAAGCTGCCGTCATCTTGAGAGGCAAAGCCAACGTGACTATTGTCGTAATAGGGTCTTACCCAAACAGTACGCTAGTTTGTGTTACCTTGCGCCCGTCAGACGCTTCTATGTTGATAAATGTTGTTGAGTTTATTGAAGAATGGAGAATTTGGGTTTTTTTAAGAAATGTATATCTCCTATTTCTGAATACAAGAAGTACGACGGTCATAGAAATAGAGTTTTCGATAAAAATGAAAAATTGTTCTTTGAGTACGTAGATCTTTGATGATCTGTAGAAGTAAAGGAGTGGCATTTCATATTGTATGGTGAACATAATGCAAAGACAAAAGGAACTACAACTGAAAAATTTGCACTTCTTTATGGAGTTCATATGACGTCATTTAAAGTTCAACCTGACGCCGACCATTTTTGAAGCGAATGTAAGAATGTTTAGACTTAGAAAGGCTGTTGGTGAGGAGCTAGACGATGGAATTTCAATAATGATATTGGCTCTGAATATATCATACCGATTGCTTTCCTCTTGTTATTTATAACATCAATAATAATTATTATTATTATCATGATAATGAAAAAAAATAATATGAGGTTGTCGAGACGGAAATTGCGGATTTTCAATATTATTTTAAAAAAGTCAAAAAAAGTTTGTAAATAAATTTTATTAATTAAAATATTTCCCATCGCTTTTGACGAACTGTTGCCATAGGGATAATAACTGGTTAATTCCTTTTTGGTAAAACTCCAATTGAAAAAATTGAGCGATGTCCTTTTCGATGGCACCTTGGTCCTGAAAAACTTTATTAGCCAGAAATGAATTTACAGTGCGCGTAAAAAGTCTGTTCACCCCCTATCTAAAATACTAATTTTGATATATATTTCAATTTAATTATAAAAAGTTGTTCAAATATTAACTTGCCATAAAGCCTTATCTATCTGGTAATTCTCCTGACCTGAATCCCATAGAAAATATTTCGGAAATCCTTAAACGTCAACTAAGTCGGTTTACAAGGCCGGATTGTTTTTGAATAAGCTCTGTGTGCATAGCCTCAATTTCTTGACAGTATGACTGTGCGGTAATCGTTTTACCTGATTTCAAGAAATTGTAATGTATTAGGCCATCATCAGACCACCACACAGTTATCATAAAATTCTCGTGGAAAAGGCTTGGTTAAGACATGGTTTTCGGCTTCTCATCGGCATTTAACCATCACGATGATCGTCTACACAATCCACTTTTCATCGCATTTTATAATGCGAGACAAAAAAGGATCAATTTAGTTCCGATTTATTAATGACGAACAGATTTGCAACTTTGTTGATTTTCTGTTAAATCATGGGGAATCCATGAATCAAGTTTCTTAACCTTACCAATCCCCTTTAGATGGGTAGAAATTTTTGATTTGGACACATTGAGAACTTGAGAAAGTTCTGTTACATTTGTTCCAGAATTTTCATCTACAGCTGACTTCAATTGGGCTTCATTTAAGAGAGACTGGGGTCTACCGTGGTCTTAGTTTTGGAAACTTAGGTCCCCGTATCGAATTTTTTTGAACCATATCTGTGTTCACCCCATGCAGCATTAATGTTTCGAGTTGCTTCTGTGCATTGTGGTTAAGTTTGTACTTGTATAATATGCATACTTGAATTTGTTGATCACTCATGCCTAGAAAAGAACAATAAAAAACTTTTACTTTAAATTTTAATTTACTTTATATTAAAGTTTGAAAGGTACTCTTTAATTGGTATATATAAACAAACAATTTATTGTTAACGTTTGTGATTAACTTTAATTTGAAAATTAATGTAAAAATATTATTATTATTATTATTATTATTATTATTATCAACAAGATTATTATTTTCAAATTATTATTATTATTATTATCAACAAGATTATTATCATAAAATTATTATTATTATTATCAAATCAAAAATTGTTATAAAATGTTAGGATTTGAAGGATTACTGCTATTTCACATGGTATTTTATAAAAATTATATTTAATACTTATCAGTGATATATATAATGAAAATAAATAATAATAATAATAATAATAATAATAATAATAATAATAATAATAATAATAATAATAATAAATATCAAAGATATCCAGAGTTACAAATGATTTCCGTTTCTTATGCATAAAACCTAAATATATTCCTGTGGCAAGGAAGAAAGCTTAACCACATCCGATAAACTTTCCGGTTACAAATCTCCATTTCCATCAATACAATAGGGATTGGGTATCCAACCTTCATTGATTCTCTGCTCTCCAATTCATTGTTCCTATTTCTTTCCTCTTTTCTCCATTGCAGAGATTCTATTCATTTATCCCCATGTATACAGAGATTTCATAATTTATGTTTTGGAGAACTGTGGTTAGGGAAATAATCGTCGAAATTGGATAAGAAAGATAAAGCTCAGCTTAATATAAAATTGTGCTTATAAACCTTTAGTGTCTTAAACCATGTGCAATTAAACGAATTGAAAATCCTTGTCAAAATAAGCAAATAATGCGTTTCGGTAAATTTTCTGTTTATAAGCTATAAGTGTTTATATCGAGAGTGCTTTTAAACGAGGCATAAAAATTTAATTTTTACAAAAGTTGAGTACCGACAGAAATACTGAACTAAAAATAAAATTACAGGCATTTTTATGGAGAGTAATAATTATACTACTATAATATTTTAAAAGTTAGTTTTCTGTAACTCATTTTCATTAAGTCTTGCTAGAATCTTTTCTCCTTTTAAATCTATTATTTTATATACAAATAGAGGGGTAACGATATTTCATTTATAATATTAATTATGTGAACTGGAATCCGACAAAATTGTTCACAATTTTAAAATTCTTGGTACATAATATAGGTAAAATAATAATACTTATACATTCTTCTTTATTTAATCTAGGATGCAAAATTTTGTTAATAGGAGAAAAAAGCAGCATTTGCGGGACATTTTGTGATGAAACTTTATTTCTATGAAAACGCGTCGTCACAAACATCAAAAGGAGTCAAAAGTGTCTTAAAAGATCTAGCCTCAAAAGTACTGACCCACCCGCCATATTCACCGGAACTTGATCCTTCGGATTTTCATTTGTTTCGGTCGATGGCACATGGCCTTGCTAATTAGCATTTCAAAACGTATGAAGATGTCCAAAAATGGGTCTCCGACTGGTTCGTCTCAAAATTAGAGAAGTTCTTTTGGGACGGCATCCACAATTTGACTGAAAGATGAGAGAAATGTATAAATAATGATGGAAATTTTTTTGAATAAAAAATTTTATGTATCATTTGAAATTTTTATTTTTTTGTTTGTCCCAAAAATCTGCATTTTATTCCGATACACCGACTAATACAAGCACCGCAAGTTATTTATAAAAAAGATATTTATAAAGGGGTAAATGTGATTTTTTAATATTCTTTTGAATTTTTCCATGTTTCTTCAATCCTAGATATTGTTTAATATTCGGTATTCATTAAATTAGAAATATAATATTAACTAAATTTGGCTTATGCCATATTCGGTATTCATTATATTTTATTTAATATTTATACCAAACTTATCGTGTTTGGTATTTATTGGCCCATTGATTAAGGACGAGGACAGTGCTCACTCTTATGACAAATGTTTCGTAAACTATTTTTCGAGCTTGAAAGCAAAATATAATTCTTTGAAATTAAAAATTTCTTACTTAAAATGTTCTGATCTATACAAAAGAAAGCAAAATGGTGATGGAAAGATTTTAGGATGTCGTTGTCACAAAGAAAGAGAATCCAGGGTTGAATGGAGATATATTTGTGATTATAGGTAGCTCTCTGACCGATCAGTTCAATGATCTTCTCTTTGCAAAGAGTGTCCTGCGATCTTTCAAATAAACATTTCCATGCATTTATTCAATTATTTTATAACCAATAACTATTTTGTGTTTTCTAACATTTCTAATTTTATTCCATTTAACTTTTTTCTTCAATTCATTTTTTATCATTTTTGCATCAACGGTAAAAGATTTTAAAATGTCATTTTTATTTTTCAGTCGGTATCATTCTGTCAGAGACCTTTCGATCAAGCACATTTGCAAAGGATTGGAATCTGCGTTTCCTCTCGACCTGAGCTCATTTATCACTACAAGGGACTTTCATGACGCACATAAGGGCTAAAAATAACATGTCTCACGATTGTCAAAACTCCGACCACTTTCCCTATTTGTGGGTGGACATTCATACGATTTGTGAATTTTGCTTCACAATGACAGGAATAACCGACATCGACGGATCAAACAATTCAGTTTTCCATGAAATCTGAAAGAGATGGAAATTGTTCGGATGCTGAGGATTACTGTAATTTATCATGCTTATCTTGTAAACCTCATCTTTCATACTTATCAGTAATAATAATAATAATAATAAAAATATTAATAATAATAATAATAATAAAAATAATAATAATAATAAAAATATTAATAATAATAATAATAATAAAAATAATAATAATAATAATAATAATAATAATAATAATTGTAAATATTATAAAGATATCCAGAGTTGCAGATGGCATCCGTTTCTTATTCATTAAACCTAAATATATTCCTATGGCAAGGAAGAAAGCGTTACATCGTCCGGTAACATTTCCGGTTATAAATCTCCATTCCCGTCAAACAATAGGGATTGAGTAACCACCCTTCACTGCTTTTCTGCTCTCCAATACATTGTTTTATTTCTTTTCTCTTTGTACCATTGCAGAGAATTCATTCCCATTTATACAGAGATTTCAGAATTTATGTTTTGGAGAGCTGTGGTCTAAATAACCGTAGAGAAATCATCGTTGATATTTGATACGAAAGGGAAAGCTCAGCTTCACATAAAGATGGTGGAAGCATGTTGTGATGTGATGCCATGGGTTTAGTTTCTACAAGTTCAGATGAGATGATGCCAACTCAGCGTTAGGAAGATATGAGACTTCATAATTGTCTTGACTATTTCAATTTAATTTACCATAAAACATAAAAATCGAAACAAAAGTAAAAAATATTCCTAATTTAAAATGGATTTAAAAATATAAAATCAACTCTCAAAAAATAATTTTCAAACAACAATTATAATTATAAAATAGAGAGGAAAGGAAAAGAAGGACTTTGAAGGAATTTTTAAGGTATTGAAATTATTTTTAGAATAACCTCCGAGTCAATATCAGCCTAAGAAGCTCACCAAAAACGTATAAAAAGAGACGGGTGCAAGTAAGATGATCATTTGGACTTTATCGCGTAGATGACAAGAAGATTATTAGTCAACTTTCATCGTGCGTTGTGCTGAAAATTATTATTTATGAGGAAGGATGTGTTTTCTTTTCCTGAGATTACGTTTAAGTTCCCCATCAGTGTGTGATCTGTGAGCAGCCGTAAGGGCTCAGTTGACAGTTCAGGAATGTAATCCGAACAAAAACCGAAGATTGCTTTCTTTTGTTTTTTCTCTACTTATCATAATTCTTATTATTAATTTTCGTGTAGTTTGTTTTAATTAACTGATTTTTATTGAATCTTGGATTTGATTAACAGTTTGTTTTAATGAACATATTCTATTTTATCTAAACATTTAAGACAATTTGAACATTATTATTTTTTTGAGATCCTTATATTGATTGATATTGTCGTCCGTGACATAAATACAACATGTTGCTTGACTGCTTGTCACCCAAGATTCAATTTTTATTTCTTAATTTTTTTATTTGTCACATTTCTATTGGTTTATTACCATTATATTTTATTCTACTAATTACTTTTTTATTTTCATTTTTTGTTCATAAATGCAATGAGATAACAATGAATACTCTGAAACACGAGGTTTAACAGCCCTCCCATTCCATAGGGATGCTGATCACGTGTTCTAATTTTATTATTATTACAGACGATACATTCGCATGCAATAAATATTCTTATTAAAATTTCCAATATTAATAATCAAGTACACACGTTTACAAGTCATGTGCGATATCAAATATTGAGCAATCCGCGAAGATCTAGAACATCAATGCTACTGGATATTTCGTTAGTTTTGTGTTGATTGGAGCAAATCAATTGATCATAAACCTATGGCACTTTTTCTTGTTTATTTTGTTTATGAGTCTTGTATAAGACTAATACATTTAAAAATATATTTTTTATTTATAATATTTTCTATTGATTATATATACAGAGTGCGCCACTTAAATCGGGAAAATTATCAGTAAAATGAAAGCCGAATATATTTTATTAATGATCAAGCAAATTATAAAATTTATTTATAGGTTTCAAAATTTACAGGTTTTCTTCAATGTCACTCAATCCATTCTCTTTTAGCTTCGATGACGGCCTCCAAACCGGATCGGAACCGACTACAGGCATTAATTTCATGGTCGGTGGAAATATCGGTAACTGCCTCTGAAATAGCAGTTCGTAGGGCTTCAATGTCGTTATGGGAGTATCTGCTGAACTCCCGCTCAAGAACGCTCCACAAATAATAATCAAGTAGGTTCAGATGAGGGAAGCTAGATGGCCATAAATATTTGGACCAGAACATGTCAAAATTATCTGCCATCCAATCTTGCACTCTACGGCCGATGTGGGCAGGAGTACCGACTTGCTGAAAGACGTAAGGTCCGTTCCCCATTATCTTAATGATCCACGGCTTAATATGATCTTTTAGGACGTTCCGATACACCTCTGTGTTAATTGCTTGGTCCTTTTCAAAGAAAAAAAAGGTATCACGTGGTCTTCACTGGATATTACCATGAGAACGAGCACAGAGGAGGGGTGCTTGGTCTTACCAATCACAGGCACATCCTTAACATCTTTAACAATCCATCTTTCATTTTGTCGGTTGACTTTGGCATCCAAACAAAATATCTTTTCATCCGAAAAGAAGCGTATCTGCCCAGACGCTTTGCCTTTAAGAGAAGAAAGAAGCAGAGAATTCCTCTCCAGTCTCTTGATCTTCATATTGTCAGATAGCATCTGGTGTAATTTTAATTTATAACTTTTGCATCTGAGATCTTCATGAATTGCTCTTCGGATCGT
>JBBMKC010254269.1:0-10178 GCA_037834085.1 Bipalium vagum | reverse complement strand
AACATTATGTGGTATTAGAAGAGGTTCTCAACAAAATAATGAAAGCAGGATTGAAAATAAACCCAGAAAAGTGTAAGGTTTTTAGATCAGAAATCAAATTTATAGGCCATGTGATTAACATTTGAGGTACCAAAATGTGTCAAAACAATGAGAAGCTTTTTAGGAATTTGCAATTATTATCGTAGCTTTGTAAAGGGATATGCCAACATTCCGAGACCATTAGAACATTGTGCGGAATAACAGAAAAGAAAATCATATGGTCTGATAAGTGTGAACAGGCGTTTCAGAATTTAAAAACAGCTTTAACTAACACACCTGTGTTAAGATTTCCAGATTTGAAGCAAGAGTTTATTTTGGACACAAAAAATATTTTGTTATGAGTCGTACGGCAAAGATAACACATATTCAGATGATTAATCTACAGCGGCAGAAAAAACAAAAAGGATTTTCGATATTGGAGAAAAAGTATTGATAAAAGCTGAAAATTGAAGAAAAATGGAAGATCGTTTTTTGGGACCATTCACAGTGATAGAAAAAATACGCCCAAGGACGAACTCTGGAGCGTAATGTTGAGAAGATGAGCAAACTTTTATCGAGGGGGGATGTTAGATAATAATTTAAAGTATTTGTTTATATAATTGATTTTTGATAAAAAAACAGTTTTTAAAAAGTAGTTTAGTTTTTTGCATTTGATGAATAATTTAGGGGAAGAATTAATTCTATCTATCAATATTAAATAATATTTAAACAAATAATATATTTAAAATTTGCTTTTAATATTTATATAGAAAAAAAGCACGAACTGAATCAACCCAATATATTAATTATGATGATATGAATATGTTTTCAAGCTCTTCTTTAATATTGAATTTAATCAAGACTATTTATGTTTTTTCCGATGACGATGAATGAACGTTTATGAATGATTCAAGATAAATATAGACCTAATTTAAATAAAAAAGATTACGAATTTAAAATAAAGGTTATAATCATCTTAAGTGATAAAAGTGAAAATATAACTAAACCACATAAGTTAAATGAAAATGATAAAAAAATTATTATTTTTTGATAGAATAAATGAAAACACTCAACATATTATGGAAATGCATTTACAAGACTAAGATATAATAAATATTTAGTTATATTTATCTGCATTATTTGTTAAATCAGTCAAAATTAGTTACACATATTTGCTTTTGTACACATTTTTCAATTATAATTTCACTTTTCCAGTTAAAACGAGTAAAGATTAAGACATGAAAGATGAAACATCAAAGACCAGTAAATATAACTAAACGAGGTTCTATTATAAATCTCAGTTTTTATCCATAATGAATATATTGAGATTGGACAAATCCTGCGCTATTTGAATTTCATCGTATTGAATAATTTAAGAATGATATCGTGATTTACTTCAATATAAAATATATCGACGAATCTGCTAATGCTAATTTATCATATGTCCCAACGTTTGAATTCTTGAACCAACGTTGAACCACCTGTAGTTAGGATAATAACTTTATTATCATGAGAAAATATCATGCTTGAATATCAAGTTGCATTTCTTTTTGAAATTTAATATCAAAACAATCCGGAAAATCTTTCCACTCCTTTTTTGTTTTATTTATATTTCATTTAGAAATAATTTTTTATAATAGTCCGATTTATTTAATTCTTATCATTTTAAAGGAATTTTTAAAATATTGCTTAAATCCAAATATTGTCTGTAAATGAATGCCTTAAATTGATAATCGCTACATTAATTAAATGAATGAAATGATGGATTGAAATAAAATATTTTTAATTGAAATCAATTTTATTTTTATTCTATTAAAAGTATGTTAAATAATAATTATTTGAAAAATATTTTATTCAATTTTAAATTCAATAATTTACAATTACATTTTCATCCCAATGACTATCACTAAAAAGAAGCTGGAAAACTTCAATAATAATTCATATAAGTATAATGTAAGCAAACGTCGATTCTTAAACCAGATGAAGCATTGTAAATATATATTTGCAACCAAACCCGGCCGACTTGACAATTCATTTGCTGGAAATATGGATGATAAAAGTCGAATGATGAACATCATGGAGAATATCAATCAGGAATTTAACGATTACATGGATCACAAGTCGAAATCCCATATTCCAATACAACGAATTTTAGTCTCAAATGACAGAGGAAATAAACACTTTTATTCTCATGTTTCACAATTAAATGATCACAATTGCAAGAAAGACCAGAAAGATTCGTTAACTTCTAGTAGAAAAACGCTAAAGTCATTTGGTGCCAAGGGTTCTTGTACCATCGATTCTCAAAGTTCATTGATTATGTCACACAAGAGAAATAAAAAAAAGTTAATGAAGCCTGAGAATCTAATCAGAAATATCAAATATTTGTCAAGAAGTTTTAGTTTCAATAAAAGAGATAACAGCTTTAGTAAGAATTTATATTATAAAGATGACCATGTAAGTTTAAGATCAAATATCACTTTAAATATGGATAACTTTTCACAATCTATTTATAAGTCAGAACCAAAAACCTTTATTAATCCACCTTCAGATCAAAGTAAAAATGAGATGAATATCAGTAGTTCCAAAAAGTCAAAAAATACTGGTATTTGTGATATTGTCAAAGATGGGAAATCGAAATTAGATGATAAAGGAAAAAAGAGTTCTCCTTCTGGCACAGAGAATTCAAATAATTATCATAGACTCTCTAATTATTTCGATTTCTTGGAGCACGACGAGACCGTGAACACAGCCAAAGTCAAAGTTAACAGGGCTCTGAGATTGAAAGCCAGAAATCAGCACAATGATCAAATTGATTATAAAAACAAAAACAATAAAGCAACATTTCGCAAAACGTCAATGAGAACGGAAAGTAGCATAGAAATTAGTTTCTCAGATCAGTTACAAAAGGCAATGGCTAATAAGCAGTTGTTAGAATATGGAGTTCGAGTTGGTAAATTAAAAGAAATAAACTATTCTGAAATGGAAAATTCAGGTGAATCTCAAGGCCAAGATGTGGTTTACATGTCAGACGTTTCGGAATTACAGAAATCAGTCGATATCAAATCGGAAAGTGGTAAGAAGTCCAAAGGTTTGCACAAACATTTCACAAAAATCGATGAAGAATATATCACAACCACAAAAGTATATGATCCTGAATTGTTGGATTATGAAAAACCAAAAGTCGATGTTCAAATAGAAAAAGTCAGTGTCATTAAAAAAGGAAAAGAATCTTCCAAGCCCCTCCCATTCCATAAAATTATAATGAAAAAATTTGAAGAAAGATTTTTCACTATTAAAGTGAATAAAAAATCCAGCGAGTTAAAGCATGCGGATGATGTCGATTTGAGTATATCCAACGTGGAATTATTCGATCAGAATTATCATACCAAGTGGGATATCATTTCGAAAGACAGCAATTCAAAGAGAAAAGAATTACCTTTAAAAAGAGATTCGATCTTATCCATTGACAAAAATATTTTTTCCAAAGATCTATCGTTGGATAAAGGAAAGAATGATATATCTGAGGTTAAAATAGACAAGAGTGAAGAAAGCAACTTATTCGAAGCTGCCGATGTCTTTTCCACGAAAGATATAAAAGTTCAAATTGCGAATCCCGAAAATATTAACGATTATCACATGGATGATGAAAAAATATTGAGTAGCAAACTGCAAGCTGAGGTCTACAAATCTCTGAATCCCGAATTGATTCTAAGAGGCCAGTCTGCAGAAGAGAAGGATAAAGAAATACCAAAAACCGAGATAATTAAAGAGACGGGAGAACTAGTTTATAAGAATATTGAAACTGATGACAAAATTCAGAATTCAGAGGACAAAAGATATCAGAGAAAAAGTAATAATTTGGATACTACAGATCCATCTTTACATAACACAAATGAGCCAATAAAGCTAGTGATAACAGAACCTACTAAAGAAGATAATGAAGCAACTGGTATCAATGAAAAACCCTTTCTAAACTCACATAGACTTATATTAAAGGAAGCTGTTCAAAAAAGTCTCGGATTAAGAACAGAAATGAAAATAATTAATACTGAACCTAGAATACAAGAAGAATTCATGCATGAGAATATTTTACAAGATAAATTTACAAAAGTATTTGATCATAAAAAACAAGATGATTTCATAGAAGATAGAGATGAGAATCTTTTACAGAATCAATCAACGAGAAGGTTGAACCCTAATGCTCCTAACACTAGAAGTATCGAACATATAATAGAGATAGACTTGAGAAAGTCTGAAAATGTTCCAAGAACTAACGACAATTATGATGGAAGATCATCACCGGATAAATCTTATGAGTTAGATGACAGATATCAGTCAAGAAGGTTTAATGAATCAGATCAATATCAATCAAGAGGATTACAACAGGACTATTATCAATCAAGAGGATTACAATATGACGATTATCAGTCAGGAGGACAACATGAAGACTATTATCGGTCAAAAGGAGTACATGAATCAGACTTTTCAGATAAAAAAGGATCGGTACAGGATACCTTGCATGGATTTGACAGCAGCGTTAAAGAACTTTTACACAATCAAAAAAGAAATAAATTTAAAGGAAGCTTTGACGACAGTTTTCAAAATTGTCGAAATGTAACTTTTCTTTACGATCCAGGTTTTGATGGTCCAACCGTTAAAAAGTCTCTATCCAAAAAGGATAGTTCAGTCAGATCTGATCAATATTTGAAGCAATTCAGTCGAAGCTCTGAAAAGCCCCCGAGAGGTACTAAAAACAAATTTAATATGTTGATAGAAAATCTTATCGTTTTATATTAGGGAAATTTTCAAAATTTTCTGAACCCAGTGAAATGGAAATTCAGACCTTAAATCAGCTGAGAGAAAATGAAGAACATATACAAATGATGAAAGGATACGGAAAATTAAACAAACTTCTAGATTCTAATGTCAAGAAATCAGTCCAAGGTTTAGATGATCCAAGAATTTACAATCAATATGAAAATGATGATTATTATTCAAGAGAAGATATCGAAAGTGATTTAAGGGATAAAATAAAGCTCAATGTATCCAAAGATGCTAGAGTAAATATAACGGTGTTAGGTGAAAATGAATATCCTAACGACAGACAAATGATATTTGAAAAGGAATCTTCTCCATTTATAACGCAAGAACAAAAAGAAGAAAGTTTTCAGTATGATAAAGAGCTATATTTTGAAACGGAGATGAGTGATGTTATTCTTCAAAATGAAAAGATAAACCAAGACATTTATAAGAAAGATATAACTAAAGAAATTGAAAATCAAAATATTCCCATGCCTCCTGAAACGTCAAAAGTAAAGGATAAGAAAAAAGAAATGAATAAAAAGTCAAAATCAAGTTGTCTGTTTAACTGTTTTGGGTCGAAACCAATAGACGAGTCTCCGCCAATTTCTGAAACACTACATTCAGAAAGTATTCAAAGTAGAAATGTGCCAAAAATGTCTCTCAAACCGAAATGGTCTCAGTCAGATGGATTTGAACATCAATCTGTGCAATCGAGATCCGTACGATCTGAACAACGGTCTCCATTTGACAATGTTGAGTACAGAGATCAAGCTGTCAATGAAGTTACAGATAATTCAAAACCATCTACTAAAAAATCGAGACAAATAGTAATAACCCATGAATTTATTCTGGGTTCAGAAAATCCCCACGGTCAGATGCCCAAGTCTGTTCAAAATAGTACAGCTCCAATTAATGAGAAAAGATTTGATGACCAAAAATTGATAAGGGAACCTGAAGTACAGAGTCAAAGGCCAGTCATTGGATCTGATGAACGACAATCAAGGCAGATATATAATATTCAAGAGGACAGAAAGAAATCGGAAAGTAAAATCAGGCAGAATTATGACGAGCAGATGACCCTGAAAGATAAAACTAAGAAAGATCAGTCTTTATCACAGCCGGAAATTAATAATATATTTTCTGAAAATGTTAAAGACAGAAACGAAGAATATTCGTCGATTTTCTTTCAAACGTACAGTAAAGAAGACATTTCAAAGAAACCTCATAATGAATTTTACTGGACTCAACGAAATACGAAAAAACCTAAAAGTGAAAATAGAGATAGAATAAATCAACAAGAAAGAGGATTAAAGCAAAGTTCTCGTTTACCCAGGCAAAGTATATTTGTAACTCAATCGGAACAAAATGAAATGTCTTCTTTTGTTACTGAATTGGGCCAAACTATACCGAACAGCTCCACAGTATACTATCCTATTCACAATGAACAAGAGATAAATACAAGATATTTTGACAAAAGACCTATTCCAGTACAATCAGTCACGGAAGACAAATTATTCTATGGAGAAAAGAGAAAATTTGGTGGATCTAAAAATCTACCCCATGACATGTATTACAATGAAGATTCGAAGAAAAAGATCAGGAGAGTAGTAAAAACCCCTGAAGATGTTGTGAGAGAAGAGGCTCTTTACGACAGTTACATCACGGAAAGATATCAAACACATAAAAATATAACTCTTTTTCAAAGTTTTGATATTGAAAAAGTAATAGAAAAACGTTCTTACAGTGCTGATAGATTACAACTTTATGGTGACCAAAATGATTCGGTTTTAATAAAAAATAAATTCTTAAAACCATACAGTAACGATTTCGATTTTGATAGTAGAGAAGATGAGCTTAGCAGTGGTAGTCAATCCAAGGATAGGTTTAAAAACAACAAGACCTCGTGTATTTGTTTGCCATACAAAAGCCAAAAGAAAAAAAAGAAATATAACAAAATATTATCTTCCAAATCTACAGAAGAAATCTATTTTCATGAACACGGACTACCAACACCATCAAAGTTTGATAATTACCATTTAATGCCGTTGGAAAATGACCAAAAAGAAGTTTACGACCCAAACAGACCTCAAATATCTGGACAATATTCCATTCGCGAAGATAGTTTTTCAGAAATTGAATATGAACATATCAAAATGGTAAATGATGATATTATAAAAGATAAAAGTACAAGGTCTGGTAGTCTTCGTCAAGGAAAATATAGCAGAAGTCATTCACCAATAAATGAAGATTTTGTTCAACAGGACTATTTTTCTGTCGCCGAGGATTTAAAGAATTCTGGCTCCTCATCAATGAAGGATTCAAAATCCGTTGATTTGGAAACTTCTATAAAAAATAAAAGATCGAGTAATAAATTGATGGACAGTGAACAAATAAAAGAAACCAGTGAACTGTTGTACGCTGGCAACAAAATGATTGATATACCTTACAAAGAGAAAAGTATTACTTTTAAAGAGAAAAATCAGGAAATACCGACAGATCGGACTTCTCAGACCAAAAGTCCCAGCTCACAATTTAAACAAACCATAGTAATAAATTCTAAAGATGAAGAAAACGTTATAGAGATTTCCAATGATTTTGTAGACCCACCGCCTGGAGGTAAAGAAAACAAATCTTCGGGCTCGTTAAAAGGTTCTAGTAAAACTACAATAAACATGGAAGGAGGTTTTATGGATTCTCCCGGCGGTGGAATAAAATCATCAATGAAAAGCGATAAAGAACCAGCAAATGCTGCGAAAGGGACAGGAAAAGGTCAAGGAGAAACAGGAAAAGCTGAAGGAGAAACAGGAAAAGTAGAAGTAGAAGCAGTAAAACCTGAAATAAAGGATATCAAACTACCAACATTTACCGATACAAAAGATGAACTGGATACAATTTTAACCAATCGGATATTTTTTTTAATTTTTGACGGTTTATTATATATAATGTTTATTGAGTTGGTTGATCTTCTTCTGGCCTGTTATCACGTGAAATATAGACCCTTTATACCGTGTATCATTAAAAACACTGATTGCGAAAATATGCACATAACAGATGTTATGAGAAATTTATCACATAATGCAGAATTCAAAGACGATTTCATCAATTTCTGTTGTAATATGTGCCAAAAATGGATTCCTAGGCAGAGAATGACTGATCATGAACGTTACTGTACCATGACACAAAAGGGTTTGCTGATGGATGCATTTTCAAAAAGAGAGGATTACGAAACCAAAGTTCGAGAGCGACCATTAGCATCAATGCCGGGAACGATATGTTATATTTGTGGACGATATTTTACAAAGTATTCTATAGGAATTCACGAGAATTCATGCAGAGAAAAGTGGAGGAAATGGAACGAACAGTTGCCTCAGATTCAGCAAAAGTGTATACCAGTGAAACCAGACTTTAAAAAGTCAGCTATTAAAGATCGATTGAATGAAGAAATAAGTCGTGGTAATAAATATTATAAGTTGGCAGATGCTGTTAATGAACTCTTGTATGAGGAGAGTTTAAAAAATGGAATCGATTTTTAACTTTGGATAATTATTCTTGTATATATCCAATTGAATTTGGAAGTAATTTTGTTCAGCAAATGGAAGACTTATCTTCTATTTGAATTCATTCAACATGAAATTAATGGTTCTTGTAAAAGATATGTAATACGAATAAAAACTATTCAACCTACATCACTACTGATAAAAGGTAATCTTGTCATTATAAAATAAACGTTTAAAATAACAACGCATTTTTCAAATAAGACAACCAACATTTATGTTGAGAACATCTACTGGGTTGTGTAAAAAGTCTTCGTTTGTATTGACTTAAACAAGAAAAATATTTTAAATCTAAATCATAAAAAATAAAACACATTTCTTGTTTTAATACTCAAATTAGCGCGCTCATTGTAAGTACATTATTCTTTCAAAAAATTATTCTGAGTTGAAATTATAAGAAAATATAAGAAAAACATGGAAAACGATAATAAAATTTCAGTTCCGTCAGAAGGAATTTATCGATCTAAAACCAAAAAGACTCTGGAAGAATGGAATTCTCAGATTACTTGTTATATGGCGAAAATTCGTTGATAAAATGGTGCATATATTTTGAATAACATTTTTTATAATAATAAAAAATCGACCTCTAATTTTTCTTAAAAATATAGAATTTTTACTCAACCCAATATTATGAATATTTGTTGCGATTTTTAATAAGTGGTTATGCTCAAATTCAATTTGCAATTTTCTAAATTTTCCTCGAGATTTTCATTCAAAATACTTAATTTTTCCTCATAGGGGAGAACTGTTGACTTGGGTTCAGGTGATGTCAATGACCAATGTTTTTTGCTTTTTATGACCAATTATTTGCTTACGGAATCATAACCAAGTTCTTATTTTTATTACATGTTTGGTATGATTGTCAGCGTAAAGCCTGGTTGAAACTGGTGGAATCGTACAGAAAGATTTGTTAAACTTCAAAAAAAAACTTCAAATTCTAAATCAAGTCAATAAAGTACTTCTTTGTGTATGGTGGAATATACAAGGTCTAGTTTATTTTGAGTTGCTCAATCAAGGAGAAATAATAGCTGCAGAATGTTAATACCAATAATTAAGCTGTGTGGACCAGGATCTTCGTCAACAAGGTGTAAATACCGTAAAGAATAAATTGTTACATGATAATGCTCGGCCGCATGTAGCAAAATTGATCTACCGCCCTGATCTACCACCAACGGAATATCACTTGTTAAGGTGCATGCAGCACTGTTTAGCTGGAAAAAATTAAAAAACACAGAGGACATTGAAATTTGGGTCAAGACTGACTTTGACTCACAGGAACCTGAATTTTTCAATAAAGAGCTTTAAAGTACTTTGACTTTAAGATGGCAAAACATCATTTATATGTATGAATGGTGATTACTTTATGGATTAAGATAGTGTGTTCTTTGTTTCAACTTGCAAAATTGAAAATTCTTATTACTCACCATGGTATGTATATGTGAAGACTCAAGAGAAATTGACTCATTTATTGACTTATTGATTATTAAAACATTCAATTTGTGATTTTAATAAAAATATTTAACATTTTTTTATTTTTGTAAATTGTAAAAATGAGAATCTTTAAATAAAGTAAATAAATTTGAGTCCTAACGAACAATTATTATTATTAATATTATCATTATTATTATTATTATTATTAAATTAAATATTAAAACAAAGAAAATACATAAAAATTAAAAATAGAAAATACAAGGTTTCTAAAAATAGAAACCCGGCAAAAAAATATAATATAAATTTAAATATAGGAATAATTTTAAGTACAAAATTAAAAAAGGAAACAATTAAAATATAAAAATAAAA